>JAQGBS010000475.1:0-21609 GCA_034698545.1 Acrobeloides obliquus
TTCATAAAATGAACATTGTAGCAATTTTTTATAGCTAAATGAGACGAACAAAATGACACCAAAATTATCCAATTTGGGCATTGTTTTGGATTATTGAAACAAAAACATGAATCAGAATATTCGTTTCAATAACCCAAAACAATGCTCAAATTGGATAATTTTGGTGTCATTTTGTTTGTCTCATTTAACTATAAAAAATTGCTACAATGCTCATTTTATGAAAATTTAAAAAATCAGTGCAAAAATCGATTATTCCGCAAAAAAATTCAAAAAAATTTGTGTATTACAACGAAGAGCTTGTAACAAATTTAAACGGAATTATCTTGAAAACTACAACGATTCAAAAGATGCCGTAAAAACAAAAAATGCTCCATTTTTCATTATCTTACGAATATATCATTTTATATGGTTGTAATTGACTGGATAATTTTGGTTTCATTTTATTCGTGGACTGATTCTGTAATGTTAACATAGACTTTTGCGACCTCTACCCTTATGATCAAGTCCTGGCAACGGCACTGAGACAACCTGTACGTCACGATTTTTATTATCTTTTTTTGGAAATAATGCGGTTATAGGACATGATCGAATGTCGTTTTTGTGTTATTTTTCAAGGTCTTAGACGATTTATATAGTCAGAATCAAGTTTTTTCCGAAAAGAATATCAATCATATGTTCTTAACATCTTAACAACATGATGGTCTATGATGGGTATAATTTTTTTGTCTTAACATAAGGCGTTTCAATCAAAAACTTAACTGAACTATGATCTCTCGATCGACCAAAGTTTTTTGACACGAGCACTAAAGATAATTTCTTGTTTTATGAATCTAGGGGTTTTATGCATAATCTAGATTTTTAGTCTTTCTTTAGTAGTTAAATTTTTATTTCACCTTTAAAAAGTAGAGGGTGGCCCAAAAAACCGGAATTGGATGAATTGAAAGACCGCATCAAGGAGGCTTGTGAGGAGTTGGATACCTAGACTATCCGAGAATTGAGGATGGCAAGAGCTTCATCCACGGTTGGAGAAAATCATCGAGGAAAATGGAAAACCAATCCAGCAATATGCCTCTCTAAAATGCTTCCTTGACCCTGATTCAGGGGAATAAGAGTGTGTATTAAAGCGAAAATCCAAAATTTTAATATTTTCGTTTCAATACACACTCTTATTTCCCTGTATCAGGGACAAGGAAGCATTTTCAAGCTGCGAGGATGCGCGCAATCGATTTTTCGCGTGAAATTACCCCTAGAAAAGTCATTTTTGCAAAAATTCAAAAAAAGGAAAGTGCTGCTGCAAAGTTGACCCCCTTTAACTCGGATAAATATGATTGTTCCTTGTTTAGACGTGGTTTTTACGCGTTTTCGACGCGTGGAATCTATTTCTCGCATAAAACTAGCCCTAATAGGGACAGTTTTGGCCAATTTTCGCAAAAAAATTTCGATTTTTTTGGGCGACCCTGTATTTTTTAGAATTTTTATTTATTTTTTAATATGACGCAAGTCCATGTGGAAGATGATAATAAAATAGAAAATGGACATAAAGTTGAGAATGTTCCATTTTGGTCGCTTCGAACCCTTCGATTTTATATAGGTAGGTCAAAAAAAATATTAGAAAATATTAAAGGACCAGTCCAGTAAGTTATAATCATATGAAAAAATGATATATTCGGAAAGATCATGAAAAATGGAGCATTTTTTGTTTTTACGGCATGTTCTGAATCGTTGCAGTTTTTGTGATAATTGCGTTTGAAATTTTGAATTTGTTACAAACTCTTCGTTGTAATACACAAACTTTTTTGAATTTGTTGCGGAAAAATCGATTTTTACACCGATTTTTTAAATTTTCATAAAATGAACAGTGTAGTAATTTTTTATAGCTAAATGAGACGAACAAAATAACACTAAAATTATCCAATTTGAACATTGTTTTGAGTTATTAAAACGAAAACCCTGATTCATGTTTTCGTTTCAATAACCCAAAACAATGTTCAAATTGGATAATTTTGATGTCATTTTGTTCGTCTCATTTAGCTATGCAAATTGCTACAATGTTTATTTTATAAAAATTTAAAAAATTGATGCAAAAATCGATTAAAAATTCAAAACAGTTTGTGTATTACAACGAAGAGCTTGAAACAAATTGAAAATTTCAAACGCAATTATCTCGAAAACTATAACGATTCAAAACATGCCGTAAAAACAAAAAAATGCTCCATTTTCATGATCTTTTCGAACATATCATTTTTTTGTATGGTTGTAAAGTACTGGACTGGTCCTTTACAAAAAAACATTTTAGCATTCCTACTCATGTTTGCTCTGTTTTCTTCTACTATTATGAGAGATAATCTAGGGATTACCATACTATGCATGGTTAATACAACTTCTTATAATAAGACCAATGATATTTCTAATATAAATTTTACTAATATTCCTACAAATTCTAGTATAGAAAAATATGATCTTTCATCAGATCTGAACGATAACATAAATCACCAAAACGAAGTAAGACTAAGCAAGATTGTTAAACTTAAATTTAGGGTACCCTAGAATGGACACCTGTAATGCAAGGATTTTTATTCTCTTCCGTTTCATACCTTAGCGTTATCACAACCTTTCTTTCTGGTTATTTTGTTGATTTATATGGGCCAAGAAAAATCGCTATGGCTGGATTATTCGTTTATGCAATTTTAAATCTTGTAACACCTTTCTTAGCAAACCTTAATTACTATGCATATCTTATAGCTAGAAGTGTTATGGGTTTGGCTGAGGTAGATTTAAAAAAAAGATCATAAAATTAATTAAGTCAGGGAGGCGTTCTAAACGCTATTCCAGCCGTATCAGCGAAATGGTTTTTACCTATAGAAAGAAGTACTGCTGCAGCTATTTTTACTTCAGGATATCAGCTTGGTAGTATAGGTGGAATGTTGGTTGGATCTAATGTATGTTCGGTGTCATTTCTTGGTGGATGGCCATTAGTATTTTATATATCTGGTAATATTGTTTTTGAGCTTGTGGCACTTCAGCCAATGAACAGTTCGGTCACAAAGAAACTTTATTCTTTTGTCATTACATGTTGAGCAGAAAAAATGTGTTATTATAACATTGGTATGTACTAGGGTGACCGAACTTTTTGGTGACGAAAGTGTCCTTGGTGGCTAAACTAAGCCGTGGACGAAGTGTCATAAGCACACTTTTTTATGCTATATAACTAAATTTAGGGATGATTGGTTTCGTTTGCCTAATTATTTGGTATTTTATGGCTTCAAACACACCGTTAGAGTCTAAAATAATTTCTGATAAAGAGCTAAATTATATGAAACAGAATTTGAAAGATATCAATTTAAACAAGGTATAAAAAATGGTTGTGCATGGGTACACGGTGGGGGAAAGGGAAACTAGTCAAAATCCCAAATTTCAAAATCAGAATCCGGATTCTGATTCTGAATTCGGATGCAGAATCCGGACTCATAATCCGAATTCAGAATCCGAGTTCAAAATCCGAATTTGGATTCAGAATCCGGATTCTGAATCCGAATCAGAACTCGGATTCTGAATCCAAATTTGGTTTTCGAATTTTATGGTGAGAACTAAAGTTGCTCAGCATGATCCGAGAAATCTAACGACTTATCGTTTGGTCCCCTAGTTAAAATTCAGGGTTTTCGTGTCAATACACCGACCAATTCAAATCGCTTTACAACGAGTCGTTTTGCGGCAATTTGTAAAAGTACGACTGCGCCGAATGGGGCACCACACGGGGCGCCGAACACCCCAAACGGGGTCCCAATTAGGCCTAAGCCTAGTCCTAAGCCTACGCCTAGGCCTAAGCCTAAGGCTAAGCCTAAGCCTAAGACCTAAGCCTAAAGCCTAAACCTAACAAGGGAAGGTTTTGAATTGATAGTCCAAAGTCTATATAAAAACCTAGCTAGAATTAAAGATCATAGTCGATTTGATTTTTAAAATTCAAAAATTATTGGCAACGGATCACTTATATGTACTCAAAAATGCAATTGAAAATCCTAAAAAAACAATTCATATCGTGATAAGGTCAAAATGATCTAATTTAAAAAAAGTGACGGTAGCTTGGTGGATAGCGTGCTTCCTTGTATTTCTGGAGGTCGCAGGTTCAATTCCTCTTGAAAGCATATTATTTTTACTATTTTCAAAAAACTTTTGTTTTTAACAAAAGCGTTGTGTTTTAATAGCAAAAATGATATGTGTCAAAAACAACTAAATTAAATCCATTAATTTAGAAGTTTTTGATAACATTATTTTACGGTAGAAAATTGTTTCAAAATTTCTATTTCCGAAATTTTTATTTCTTCTTAACCAAGCGCTGACGGGTCTCTATTCGTGCGCATGGCGCTTTACAACACATCATCTCTGCACAGGCTCGATCCTGGCAGTATAAGCAAGAAGCTTCTCTTTGGACGGTTGTTTGGACGTCAGCGCTTGTGCTTGTAAACCAAATTTTGGTTTTTCGGAAATAGGTTGATTTCATTTTTCACTAGACAAATTGCTACCTTCTCTTGTCGTTTAGTTGTGTTTTATTTATGAATTGATTTATAATTGTTTTTGCCACGGAAACGTGAATAAAAGTCTAAGTAATTAGTTTGTGTACAATATATAGAGCCAAAAAAGTATCAACAATTGACCTGTTTTCGACATGGGGGCTCGACCTGAACGAATCGGAGATCTAAAGTACATATAAATTTACGCTAACGTAAATTTTTCATCATATTTATAAATTTTATAATTTTCATCACTTGGTTATTTTTTTGATATTTCAAAATATCTAGTTTGTTAAGTATTCATAAAAATAATTTTTTCTTTCATAAACTTCGAACAATGTCGGGCTTAAGAAGGTCGACTATTAAACAAACTCATGATCGATTACGGAATAACCTCGATAACATTCCGGAATATCAGGTTAACCCTGACCCAAATAAGTCTAAAGAGACAAACCTTAAAAATTTAAAATTGACCAAGCAAAAAATTAGCTCTATGATCGAACTCATCAAAGTTTTTTACAATAAACTCGAACCCGCAGTTGACGAATATCAAAGCGCCATAGACAAAGTCGATAACGACCAGGCTGAAACAGAAGAGAAAGAAGCTCTCAAATTTTTCAAAGATTGCCCGATTACAGCAACTTGTGCTGATGCTTTAGAAAAAATGACAGAGTTAACCAACCTCCTAGAAGAGGTAGTCCTAAATATAAACGACCTAGAGCCGGCAGTACCGGTGCTAAAACCTGCAAATAACGCTTTAAATTTAAATCCACACCAACCCATTGCTCAAAATATTACTGTTTCTTCATCGGGTCTAAAACCTAAACTTCCCAAAATTACGTTCGATGGTAACGCCTTAAAATTTCTAGCATGGGATGATTGGGCTAAAAATATTATTCTCAAATCAAACATGTCTGATACGGAAAAAAGTTATTGTTTGAACGATAGTTTATTAGGTAAACCTAAAGATGCCATCAAAGGTTGTCAGTTGAACTCGGTCGATCCAATATGGATTCATAAACAAATCTCTGACCGTTTCGGGAATATCCAAATTGTTAAAAGAACTATATATAGTTCATTTCGAGACTTAACATTAAAATCTAACACAACTCGAGATTTACGCGATTTCTACGATCAGGTTATGGCGTTAAAACGTGATTTAACTAATATTGATCCAAATCTTAACTTTAATGACCATAATACATCATTAGAATTTGAGAAAAAGATTCCCATACGTATTCTAGAAGAAATGTATGAGAAGAGGGATCCAAACAATTGGAACACTGATAAAATATTAGAAATTTTTGAGTACATCATTAAGCGTAAAGAAGAATGCGAGGCAGCAACTTCGAAAGCATTCAAAGAGCTTGAGCTAAGATCTGAAAAAAATAAGAGCCCTTCCCCGGGTGAAATTTCGACATTAGTTTCAGCAAACGAAACGATTCGGAAATATCGACAACCTAATTTCGATGCCGATGGTAACTGCCTACATTGTGGGTTACCACATCCATCTAATCAGTGCGATACTTTTCGTTCACATTACGCAAGAAAAAATAACGCTTTTCGACAAAATAAATGTAAATTATGTTTATCCCCAAAGCATAAGTTTAAAGATTGCAAGTGTAAACCTTGTTCATGCGGAAAATTAGAACATTATTCTTTACATCCACATCCCAATAATGGACCTCGTCTTATGATGAATAGTTCCATAAATCGGTACTTCCAACCGAACCAATCTTATTCACAACCCCTGTATCGACCTCCTTTTATTCCTAGATCAGGGTTTACTCCATCTCAACGGTCTCCCATTGTGAAACCTTCTCCGAAACAGAAAAATCAGCTTCAACAGGGTAAACTTACATCTCCCTCAATCTTAACACGTCCTAACCCTAAACAACCTCTGGGTAGATTGGGTGCAACTCGCGGAGCCACTCAGCTACGGCCTCCCATGTACCGCGTGGAAACGCACATGGCGCAAGCCCCGTTCCCGCCATCTAACCAACAGCGCGGCTTAGAGTTAGATTATGGTGTTGAAGGGAATCAATTCCTAGGCTATGGCTACAACCAAGGATTTTATAGCCCTTTTTTAGGAGAAAATAGTCAAGTATCCGCTCATGGGGAAATTGAAAATCCGTATGCCTATGCCAATACCTTTTATTCAGGTGCTTCTTGGGAAACGGTGCCAGATTATCTCAACGGCCTACCGACGTATGCCGAAGAGTATGGACCTTTACAGGGGGAGGAGGATGAAGTTTATCCGTATGATGCTGATGACCCTGTTCCGGAAAAAACGGAAAATTCTGAATGGGAAGAACCACAATTTGATGAAGAGGTAGAATCTGATCATGTGTTCCATGTAGCCGAGATGATAGAGGGGTATTATACGAAAAATGAAAAAAATGATCAAAATCAAAATTTTTACTATGAGCAGCAAGATGGTTCATTTCATAACATCGCTAGTGAGTACCTTCATGAAAATAATGAAGAAGCTCAACACCAAACGCTGTCAACAGCTGTTTCAACTCATCTTGCTGCTAAACAAAATTCTTCACTATTAATGACTTGCCAAAAGTTCTTACAAAACCCTGAAAATTCTTCTAAAAAACACCTGGCCTTTATAGTAATAGATCCCGGCAGTGAATGCACTTACATAAAAAAATCTGCTTCAAAAGAGTTAGAACTTCATCCGAAAAGCAAGATAATTCTTAAAATTAGCACCTTTATGAATGATAAACCTACCGTTCCTTTAACAGTCAACTGTGTGGAATTTGAAGTTCTTAAACAAAATGGTAAACCATTTAAAATGAGTGCATATGAAATGCCTAAGCTAACTGGTCGGGTAAAGTCTATTTTGACCAATCTCAAACAGTTACGTCACTTAAGTGATGACGAGGTTGTTCGAAAATTGACCTTGCGTGAACCAGAAGTTCTCATTGGCATAGACTACTTTTGGGACATTCTGGTTGACACAAAGCCGAAAGTAAGGCTCAAAAATGGTCTAGTGATTGCGGAAACGATTTTTGGACCAGTAATTTCTGGTCCGGGTTTGCAAGACCATGAAATTTTTAAAAATTCTTACATAACCACCATCTTATCTAACATCCATCCCGAAAACTCTGCATGCACTCATTTAGATGAGGTTAGTGATAAACAACTGATGGACGCTTTTTGTCAGCTCGAAACTATAGGGATCAAAGATTGTCCGTTGGTCGATGAGGATAAGGTGGCTATGGAAAAAATGTTAAAGTCGATAACATGGGAAGATGGTCGTTATAACATTTCATTACCTTGGAAATCGGAAATACCCGAAATAAAGGATTGCTTTAATCTTTCTTATGGTCGACTTATCGGCAATGTAAACAAATTAACAAAATTTGGTCTAATGGAGGAGTATGACGCGGTTGTTAAAGAAATGATAGACCGAAAATGGCTTGAAGTCATTGAAAACCCGTTGAAAGTGCGTGGACCACTTTGTTATCTACCTAATCAAGGGGTATTTAGAGAAGACTCTCCTACGACAAAGCTTCGTATGGTTATCGATGGTAGCGCCAAAGAAAAAGGTAGCAAATCCATCAACGAGAACCTCTTTAGAGGCCCAGTGATGTTGCCCAACCTAATTGGCCAACTGATACGGAGTCGGTTGTCTGAAATTTTGATCATTGCAGATATATTTAAGGCGTTTATGATGGTTGGTGTACATCCCCATGACCGGGACAGTATGCGCACTTTATGGCTCAAAAATTTTCGGAAACCCGTCAGTTATGAAAATTTGTTGTTTTTGTGTTTTGCTAGTCTTGCCTTTGGTCTAATTTGCTGTCCAGCAGCATTAGCTGTAGTTATTATTTTTCATCTCAATAAATATAAATCTAAGCTATCTGAAGAGCTTAAAAGAAACTGTTACGTCGATAATTTTATTATGAATGCAAAAACGCCGGATGAAGCAGTTTCTAAATCGTTGGAAGCGATACGGTATTTCCAAGAAGCAAATATGCTTTTAAGATGTTTTCGTACGAATAGTTCGGAAGCTAACCAAAACATTCCTTCTGAGTTCTTATCTCCAGACCGACATCAAAAAGTCTTAGGTGTAAAGTGGGATACTCTCACAGATGTTTACATATTAAAAATTTCGCAGCCGGTTATCATGAATGTAATCACAAAACGATTTATTCTCCAGACCATAGCTAAAACCTTTGATCCATTGTCATTTTTGTCGCCTTGTCTAGTCACAGCAAAAAAGTTATTACATTCCCTCTGGGAACTCAAAATGGATTGGGACAAACCAATTCCAGGTAATTTTTTAAAAATTTGGGAAGAATTAACCTCAAGTTGGGAACAAGTAATTTTTACGATTCCTCGAAAAATTTTGACCCCCAACTCTAAAATTTATGAACTACATGTATTTACTGATGCAAATGAAAGCTTTTTCGCTTGCTGCTGTTACATTGTTTCGCATGGAAAAAAGTCTAGGTCAGAACTAGTTTTTGCTAAAAGCCGTATACGGCCCTTGAAGAAAATTACAATCCCACGTATGGAGTTACTTGGTGTTCTTATAGGGACACGGGCAAAAAAGTTAATTTGTGATGAGTCAGACCTTATTTTTTCGAAAATTTGTCTTTGGACTGACTCTTCTTGTTGTCTTTACATAATTAATTCAAACAAGCCAAGAAAAGTTTTTGTTGCTAATCGCATCAAAGAAATAAAAACTCATTCAGATATTTTTTTCCGACATGTACCAGGCGAAGAAAACCCAGCCGACTTGGCTACGAGGGGTCTATCACCAGTTGAATTAAAAGAATCGACCAAGTGGTGGCATGGCGCCGACTTTCTCTTGCGGCCGGCCGAACAATGGCCAAAAAACATAGAACTGCCGAAAGAGAAAGACGAAGAGTTTGAAAACTTCGAGGGACTAAAAAAGCCTGGGAAAGTATTTTTTGAAGCATCACTTTTGACTTATGAAACTGAACATTCATTTGAAGTAGGGTTTAAATCCTATTTAAAATTGAAAAAAGTTAGCGTAATAATTTTAAAATTTTTACATTTTACTTCAAAAAGGGCGTTAAAACGTCTCGAAAATGCTCCTAATTTCAAACCCAACAAATTTTATAATTTTATTGAATTTTCTGAAAAATTTGAAGGGTTAATGCCCTTGAAAAAATATTCCGAGGACATTTATAATCACATAAATGTTCCTCAAACAAAATATTTGCCGTCCAAAGCTTTTGAAATTCGCATAGCTAGAGATTGGTTAGTTGAAAAAGCTCAAAGGCGTATGAAAATTGGTGTTGTCGAAGACAAAAAGTACCGACCTTTCACCGACGAAAAAGGTCTAATTCGCTGTCGAGGGAGGGTCGGAACGTTTGATTTCGACACTAGATATCCGATTTTATTGCCTCGAAAAGATTATTTGACACGCTTAATCGTTTTAGACGCCCATGAAAGTGTAATACATGGTTCAGCATCCCATACCCTTTCAAAAATTCGAAATATTTTTTGGTTACCCCAAGGTATGAGAACGTGCCGATCTATTATCGGAAAATATTGTATCCACTGCAAAATAGAAAAGGCAAAACCGTTTGCATTGCCCCCTCTCCCTCCCCTCCCAATCGAACGAACAATCAAAAATCCCCCGTTTTCTAATTCTGGAATCGACTACATAGGTTTTTTCAACATTAAATTGGGTCCTGAAATTAAAAAATGTTGGATTTCCATCATAACTTGCATGGTGACGCGCAGTATTCACTTGGAGGTTGTGACGGAGGCGAGTGCAGAACGCTGCTTACAGGCTTTTCGTCGTTTTGTCGCTCGACGAGGTAAACCTCAAAAAATTTATAGTGATAACGCGACAAACTTTAAGGCTATAGCAAAGCTCTTTGAAGAGCATTGGACTTCATTCGACGACGATAAGATAGATCTATATCTATCGAATAACGAGATCGAATGGATATTCATTCCCGAAAAGTCGCCTTGGATGGCTGGTTTTTACGAGCGTTTGGTGGGGGTAGTTAAAGTTTGCTTAAAAAGAACGTTTGGTAAAAAATTGATTGACTTCGAAGAGTTTTTAACGGTTATTGCAGAGATAGAATACGTAGTAAACACGAGGCCATTAACCCCCCTCTTTGAAGAAATTAATTCGTTTGAAACAATTCGTCCCATTGATTTTTTAACACAACTTTTACCTGATTTTCCTATTTTAAGTGGAAATGGAGGTGATGATGAGCTATATCGAGTTAAAGGTGATATGTTAGTAAACGCCTGGAGGCGTTCACAAAAATATATGGACAAATTTTGGGTTATTTTTTATGAACTTTATCTAAAAAGTTTGCGCGAAACACAAATGTTACTGCATAAAAATTCTAAAGGATCTTTATTTAAACATCCCAAGGTAGGTGATTTAGTTCTCGTTTACGAGGAAAATGTTGACAGAACTAAATGGAAGCTAGGTAGAGTGCAGGAACTTCATTATAGTCATGATGGACTTGTAAGATCGGCTAAAGTTTTCTTTTCTAACAAATCGATTTTAACAAGACCTGTTAATCAATTGTATTTTTTAGAGCTCGACCACGAACCCGTTCCATCTGATCCAAAACCAGCCGCCAACACCTCCGACGAAGAATTTCATGCCGAAGCAACACCAGCACTTCCACCAACGGAAATCACGGAAACGAAGTCTACTTCGTCAAAAAAGAAGCAAGAAATCCATAAGAATGGACAAAACGCTACTGCAGTTCAAGAAGACTCCATTGCTAATCGAGTTAGGAGCCGACGCCTTCTGAACCCAACCATAGCGCGATCTTTCTTTGTATCGTTGGTTTTATGTGCTTTCTGGTCAGTTGGATTAAGTCAAAAGTTTTCGCACCTCAAAAATTCTATAAAAAACGAGTGTGACCCTGAAGGGACCCGTCAAATTTTACTTCGACCCTACTGTACTTCCAAAGGCCTACTTATTCTACTAAATAACACCACTAATTTGCCCTGTTGGTTTAAAATTTCTTGCCCCGACACAAAACATATCTCGATAACGAGTGATTTTTGGGATTTTGACAACAGTGATTATTACTGCAAACAGAAATGTGGTGAGTGCCCTCCCTGGGCATTAGAATGTTCTTATTACGACGGCCCATCGAAAGAAATTTCGACTTCAAATTATCCTAAATTCCAGGAAGATATTGAAAACGATAATCCCCCCGAAATTTGTTCTTTAGAACCCAAACCACTTTGTTCTCCCCTCCCCTCTTCCGAAAAATTTTCAGCAATTTTACTTTATGACGGATCGATTCTACCTGTTAAAAATTTAAACATTCGTCAAGTTGACTACCTTCAAGGTGAGCATACCTGTGTTCTAGACGGCCTTATTACTGGGAGCCCACATTTTTGTGAAAATGAACAATGCAACGCAAAAGGTACCCGTTTCTGTACGTATAATTATCCCACCACGATGTTTTACATCTCCCAGCAAGGTGAGCAAATTCTCATCAAAGCGTATGGATTTACAGAAATTTCGTACTTTCCTTTCCCTCAAAAACCCATTCCAACATGCGAAAATTGTGCTGTTGGATGCACCAAAAAAGGGTTTGAAGTTTTTTCGAATTACGAAATTACCTCAACGAAATCAGTTTCGGGCCGATTTAAAAGTCTCTCTCTTCCTTCCCCACCACATGAGGTAGTCAATATGGAAACCGAACTTATTCTCAAACCCTATTCGGTTACCACAAGCTGGTATTACAATGGCAAATTGTTGAAAACGATGACGGTTGACTGTCAAGAAAAATCCATTTGCGAACTCGTCAATTGGACATGGGAAACATTAACATGGGACAATTTCTGTCAGTTTATCGCAAACATTCATTGCCAACCGATTTTAATCACATCCATCTATGGATTTTTCTTTTATTGCGCCTTATCTCTTTTCTGGATGTTATTGAGAGAAACCTATCAAAGGATTCATGAATACATTCAAATTCTCGATCGATTAGGTATTTTCTGGCCATTTCAAATTCTCAAAAAACCTATAAAATTTGTTGTCATCTCTCTGGTTGTTAATCCAGTGAGCTGGATTTTCGAAAAAATTTCAACGTTTTTTGTAAAAAGTTGTTTGAAAAATAGGCAGGTTAAATATATGCGAAAGAAAGTCATCACCAACGAAGAACTTGAAAATGTTTATGTTCGTGACCCGGAGGCTAGAACTCGTCGACGAGCATATTTTTCTTCACTAGAAATGGCTATTGCATTAATTTATTTTCTTTGTTTTTTCAGATTAAGCGAAGCAAAAATTTACAGACATAAAGAACATGATAGATCGTTGCCACGCTTTCAAATCAAAGACTATTATCTCATCTGGGCAGCTATTTTCGCGCTTGTTTTTTCATTCGGCTGCCTTTTCTTTACCCGACGAAGGTTTATTGGTATAAAATCTGTTTTTAAACTCACAACGAATTTTACGGTTATGTTAGCTGCTTTCATCGGTTTGTTCCCGGTCGGGCACACATGTTCAAACACTGAATCGATTATTTCCAAGGCAGAAAACTGTCTATTATCGGAAAATGGAACTTTATGTCACTTCGAAAAACTTGTTAAAACCTCCCTTTCTCCTCATGAAGAGGCATGTTTTCTCCTACAAAATCATCTGGGAATTCCTTTTGCTACATTCCGGCTAGAACTCGAAAATTTCTGGCTTAAATGTAACAATTTTGAAGTTGAATACTACACCCGTCCCTATAAAACTCGTGTTTTTTCCGTCAAACGTTGCCCCGGTCAAGGGTCGTGCGTCTCCAACCTAGCCTGTTTGAAAGTTAAACCCGAAACGATCATTTATGAGCTTAATGGGCTCGCAAACGAACAACCCGGCATATCCTACTGTGAAACTTCCTGTGGAGGCATCTTTTGTGGATGCCTCTGGGGTAGCGACGGATGCCTTTTTTGGAGAGAATATACTCTTCCCATCCTAGATTCGATTCTAGCGATTGGAAAATGTAACGGCTATGAACCATGGGCTCGTTTTAAAGCGACTTGGGAGATGGGTAAAATGATAACTTCCTCCAAATTTGACCTCCCCCTTAAAAAACCCCATCTATGGAAAAAAACGTCCATTTCATTTTCTGCCGATCATCCTCCCGAAACACCGATGTTGTCTCAAAAATTTGCAACAGACGGTGAAAGAATGTCTTTATTGTCCGAGATCGCATATGATCAATCAAAATTTTTTCGCTGCATAAGCATTGGCAATGCAAAAATTTTGAATTGCAGGGTATATCCGGGTAATTGTCACTGTTTGAAGACGGAAGAAGCAGTAAACTGCCGTTGTGGCGATTTGTCAATGAATGAAATTTTTGGAGTAAATTCTTTGCCTTTTAGTTCAAAAAATTACCAAATCACTGGTACTAACGAAAGTTCACTTTCGGTCGAATTTTTCCAATCCACGACAATTGATGCCACCATTAGATTCGAAAATTTAAAAATTTTATCTCTTGCATATGCTGGTCAGTGCGATGTTACCGCTATTAACGTCACTGGAAACTATAATAGTCGGGAAAGTGCAAATTTTAGGTATATTTGTCAATCCGACTTTCCCATTACTTGCCATGCCTCATGTCCGAATCAACCGGGTTTCGCACTTCAATGCGGACCCAAGAAAGTTCTTAGACAATTGAAATTGTCATTTTCTGTTGCAAGTTTTAACGAAAAATGTGACGTTATCAGTCCAGATGGTACTAAGTCCGAATTCGAATGGAAAGCCACTCTAGCCTATGTCTCACTCCCATCAAAAAACCATAACTCCACCATTTCTGGTCGAGCGATAACTCATTTTGATTGGTCGTTTATCATCAGCACTATCTTGGGCAATTGGTGGGGACTTTTTTTGATCACATTAACCCCGTTTCTCGTCGTGTTAGTTCCCGTTACCATGCTTTGTCCGTCATGTATCTGTACTCTTTTATGTTGCTGTTGCAATAAATGCCTTTACCGAAAATCAATCGGTCAAAGCAAATTTGAGTAAAAATTTTTTTTCACTACTTAGTGTAAATTTTTTTTTGTAAAAATTAATTTTATTATCTCTCAATAGGTTAACCTAGAAATTTAAACTACATGACCCATTCAAATCATTAATGTGAAATTTTCTATAAATTATCTTCATTTTTGATCATATATATTAGTATATATTTGTTATTTTGTCGTGGAACGACACTGGCGTGCACTTTCCGTGTAAACATGGGGTAATTTTCTTTTCATAAATTAAATTTCAGGCAGAACTCATTGTTATCGCTCTCCATCATGTTCCAACGACGAAAAGGCATGTACTGCATCATTTGCAGCTGCTGGCATGACCTGGGCAAACATGTTATTAAAAAGTCATATCTAAGAAGACAAGCTATAGAAACTAAGGGAAATTGTATCGTCTGTTTGATTTACAAAGCGATGCCGATTTCAAATGGTCAACCATCACTCTACTGCGGAGGTACCACGTGCTTAGAGCGAGAGTTGCACCCTTGCAAATTGTGTGCGTCTGCAGGTGTTGCCAATGTTTTCTCACATCATCGAGACTTGTGTACAAGGCCCTATCGAGAACCGCTTAAAGGGGAAATTCTTGAAGCCGTTTTAAACCAATTTAAGATCGGAAAACACAACCATGCAAGCTGGAAAGCAGAAATGACCGAAATCTGCAAACAACGTCGATTGAAGTTTGTAAGGGAGCACAATCTTCCGGAAGATTGGGCTCAACCCGTTATGGAAGTCCAAGAGGGCTTCAAACGGATGGATCAACCATCAGAAGTAAATCCCAACAACGATCATGAAGCATCACTCATGAAACAAGACTCCCTTGATGGAAGGAAATGGGATGAGCTCCCTGAGTCCATAAAAAATCTCCTTCTCCTTCAAGGAATAAATGCAACAAGTTATCAAGCCATACCAGTATCTGAACAACCAATGTCATCAGCCAAAGGCATCACTTCCATGGTGAATATAATCCCTCCACCCTTTCCCAAATCGAATCCACAATTTTCTGGTCAACCAGCAAAACGACCGAGCCCACCTACGTTATATTCAAATAAGAAGCCGAAAACCTTCTATAATTCGAAAAACATGAGTTTTGGACAATCCTCAGTCTTAGAAAACAGAGGATCAATTTTTTACCAAAATGGGTTCGTAACAGAACTATTTCCACAAGTGAGAGAGATGGAACAACTTCCCCAACCAACCCCACTCAAGGATGTCTTCAAAAGGCCTTCCTCCCAGCAGCAACCCTTGGTCACAACAAGCATTGAATCCGATCATTGGGTCAACCCGAATGTTCAAAAGACCTTGCGGAGCTTAACTGAGCAGGTCGCCGAACTTAGAGAACAAGTTAACTTGCAAGAATCCAAGAAAAATCTTGAAAATGAAGTCGAAATTCTCCGCCGAGCTCTACTCGTAAAAGAATTAGAGAACCGAATGCTCCAAGAGAAACTTGGTCGAAACCAAGAACCTACAGGTGAGGATTTTCAAATAGACCATCCTCCTTCCTATAATTTTTATTTGGCTTCAAATGAAACCAAGGAAAAAGACCTAAAACAAAAATTGTCCGATGGGAAGACTCTTGACTTAAGTAAGTGTCGGGCGTCTATTAAGACTCAAGAGAGCTTAAGTTCTCTCACCATTGCCGACGGGGAGTACCTCGAAGAAAAATCAGTTCAATCAGATAAAAAAGATTTAGATACTCTCGACTCGGAGCTAACAAATCTGGAAAACGAGAAGCCGACGGTTGGTCAACCAACCGATGATCAAGAGATGGAATCCGAACCGAACGAACTCGACGACGTAGCTGATCAATAGATGCCTTGGGTCATATTCAAAAGAAGAATTTTATTTTTTATATGTTGGTTTTGCGAGTGTCAAAAACAACTAAATTAAATCCATTAATTTAGAAGTTTTTGATAACATTATTTTACGGTAGAAAATTGTTTCAAAATTTCTATTTCCGAAATTTTTATTTCTTCTTAACCAAGCGCTGACGGGTCTCTATTCGTGCGCATGGCGCTTTACAACACATCATCTCTGCACAGGCTCGATCCTGGCAGTATAAGCAAGAAGCTTCTCTTTGGACGGTTGTTTGGACGTCAGCGCTTGTGCTTGTAAACCAAATTTTGGTTTTTCGGAAATAGGTTGATTTCATTTTTCACTAGACAAATTGCTACCTTCTCTTGTCGTTTAGTTGTGTTTTATTTATGAATTGATTTATAATTGTTTTTGCCACGGAAACGTGAATAAAAGTCTAAGTAATTAGTTTGTGTACAATATATAGAGCCAAAAAAGTATCAACAATTGACCTGTTTTCGACAATATGCTTCCAAGAGGGATCGAACCTGCGACGTCTCGAGATACAAAGAAGCACGCTATCCACCAAGCCACCGTCACATATTTTAAATTAGATCATTTTGACCTTATCACGATATGAATTGTTTTTTTAAGATTTTCAATTGCATTTTTGAGTACATATAAGTGATCCGTTGCCAATAATTTTTGAATTTTAAAAATCAAATCGACTATGATCTTTAATTCTAGCTAGGTTTTTATATAGACTTTGGACTATCAATTCAAAACCTTCCCTTGTAAGGCCTAGGCTTAGGCCTTAGGTTTAGGTTTTAGGCTTAGGTCTTAGGCTTAGGCCTAGTCTTAGGCCTAATTGGGACCCGTTTGGCATGTTCGGCGCCCCGTTTGGTATCCCGTTCGGCGTGTTTGGCGCATTCGATCAGTCGTACTTTTACAAATTGCCCGTTTTGCAATACAACGAATTTACAACAAGTTTTAATGAATTACAACTTCAGCTAACGTCGTAATCTATTGGAGCTTTACGGCAGCGAACGCCTCAAAAAACGTTGTAAACCGCTGTTTACAACAGCTAACGAGCAGCCTACGAAAATTCTTGATCTAAATTCTTTAATGTGAATTCTTGATCTAAATTGTCTTTACTGCCTCTCTTGACGAATGTTCGGTCTTTTCCGAATCCGGGATGAATATCATAATGGAATGTGTCTATTCATCAATTTTAGCAACAATTTGTTGTACCATGGTGTAAACTATTAACTTCTCCAGCTGTTTTTGCTATTGCTGTTTCCGAATTTTCTTTTGCTTGTCAAATGTTATTTATGCAACAATTTCTACCTACTTACTTGAGAGATGTTTTAAACCTTGATATTAAGACGGTATTTTTTCATATTTGATTTGAAACTAACTTTACCATTTAGAATGGGTTCTATTCTGCGATGCCGTTTTTATCCTTACTCATAGCAAAAAATGCTTTTACTCTTTTAACTGATATGTTTAAAAAATGGGGAATTTTAAGTATAACCAACTCGTGTAAAATTATGCAATGCTTTGGTAACTGTTAAAAATCGACTAAAAACTAAATTCTATAGGTGCGTTTGGTTCTTCATGTATCATGCTAGCATTAGCTCTATTAGACACTTCTGCAACTCCAGAGAAAGCATTATTGTTGCTAATTTTGTTTGGAGTAGCTTATGCAGGACTTGTTCCAGGTGCTGTTACAGCTACGGTCTGCATAGCACCAGCTTTTACTGGAATAATAGCTTCTATTGCTAATTTATCTATGATATTTGCTAGAATTATTACTCCGACGATCATAGGGTTTATTATTACGACGGTTAGTCTAACGTTTAGTTTCGCTACTCACATACTTATATTCAAATTCAGATCCATATCCAATGCCCAAGACCGTAGCGTAGTTACTATGGGGCGTAAGGGTGCGTCGCGCCCCTTCCCCCTATAGGCCGAAAATTTCTTAATAAAAATGCAATAAAATCCGAAAATCGCCTAATTTCCGAAAATTTTCTTAAGATGCCTCTCCTATAGGCCCCCCTATCCTGCGACCCCTTACTACGGCCTTGCCCATACCCATATCATTTCCATATCAGTCTCGTGTTTATATTTTTTGAAAAATTTAGAGTTCTCATCAAGAATGGATGTTTATTTTTATCGGAATTTCTTTATGTAATATTTTTGCTGGACTGACCTTTTTATTTTTTGGATCAGGTAGAGTTTTTTGAGAGTGAAAAATTAAATTTTTTTTTATTAATTTTAGCAGAAGTTCAACCATGGGCCACAACGGAAGCTGTAGAAAAACTTTCAAATGAAAAGAAAAAATAATTTTTTTGAATATACAGGGTGTCAATAAAGTTTTGATATGATTACTAAAAAAAGTTTTATTAAATTAGCTCTAACTTTCATAGATAAACGAGCTTTCTGCTGCTCCACAGCTCGAACATTGTGTTTGCGTTAGAATTACTTTATTAGATTGTCAACTTCCTAACAGTGTAGCAGCCGAAGGCTGCGTAACGGCTCTTTCTTTTCTCAGAATTAGACCATAAAAGGAAACATTAGGAAATGTAAATTTTAAAATTGAGAATTTTTCAAAAATTTTTATAGGCATTTTTAATGCTGCTTAATAATCCCAGGGGAATTATCACCACTATACGTAAACAAGGGTGTGGAAGTCACACCTTGTTCGTCGTAAGGGGTCAAAAATCTTGAAAAAACCATAAGGGTCCCTCCTTACGATAAATACCACTTCGTAATTCGAGTTTGTAAAAGTTGAAAGGGACTTCGTACGAAGTGGTCGTTTTTCATGACTTTGTACGAAAAAACATAATGGGGCAGCCTTATGATTTTTCCAAAAATTTATGAAATTTTTCTTTAAAAAATCATAAGAACCCTTATGTTTTTTTCAAAACTTTTTGGAATTATTTGAAAAAAATCATAAGGGGGACCCTTATGTTTCGAACCACTTTGTATTTTGGGGTCTAGGGTCACAGAGGGTTTTTCATGTATAATCACCACCAGAAGTACCAGGAAATAGCGAATCGACTCTTCCTTCATTCGAGTTACTAGTCTATACTTGAAACCAGGGTTCTCATTTCAAATTTCCAAAAGTAAGATTTCAACTTGCAAAAGTAAAAAAAAGTAAGATTTAGCATCATCAAAAAGTAAGAAAAATAAGTTGGCATAAAACCAAAAAATTTTTATAGAAATTTTTATCAACTTCTATTATATAATTTTATGCAAAAAACAGTAGAACATTAAAAAAATAACAAATTAAACATTTGTAGAATATTTTCTACCGGATACGGCAGCAGCTATTATAAACATTTTTTCAAGCATTAAAAGTAAGTTACTTACTTTTTTTCAAAAAGTAAGTGGAGATTTCAAAAGTAAAGAAATTCCTTACAAACCAGGAAAAATGAGAACTCTGCTTGAAACTCCCGGTTGGTATTCTTCTAATGCCTGTATCTTTATTTGAATCTGCCATTAAAAAATATGACATGTCTCTGTTACTTTGATAATTCTCTTCATTGTGTTACAAAAATATTTACTCTGTTTAAGGGTTTAAAATATTGTGACGTGTCTCTATATACGGTGCTTTCTTTTACTGTCTTTATTTGAGGCTATCTGCAAAATTTCTGTTGTCATCTTATTTTCTGGTTTTTATCATAGCGTGCTTGTCATGCAATTAAAGTTTAAAGTTTTAAAGATATAAAAAACTCAAATAAAATCTCGTTAGTTTTGGACCAGAATCCCGTTATTTTGAACCAGAATCCCGTCACTTTTAGACCAAAATCCCGTTACTTTTGGATCAAAGTCCCGTTTCTTTTGCCCCCCCCCCCTATATTTTTCTACATGTTATTTCCACACACTGTTTTTTATTTAATTTTTATTCGAATTTAAAAAGCACAAATAAAGGAATAAAAAAGTCGCAGGAGAGTAATTTAGATTTTTAAGGCGGTTTTTCATTATAAAATTAAAAGGGGAGGGGTCCAACTTAGGGTCGGGTAGAAAATTTTTAAAAGTTTTTTTAACAAGTGACCCTTTAGGGGTAATTTTATGCGAAAAATTGATTGCGCGCATTTCCGAACCTTGAAAACACTTCCTTGACCCTGATTCAGAGAAAAACCAAACAAATAAAGCACGCGCGAACACATTTGTTTATAATAAAAATTAACCCTAACAACGCTTATATAATTCTCTTGATGTAAATAGATTGATTTTCGCTTCAATACACCGATGCCTTCCCAGAATCAGGGTCAAAAAAGCGTTTTCAAGGTTTGGGAATGCGCAATCGATTTCTCACAAAAATTACCCCAAAGGGTTACTTGTTAAAAAAAAATTGTTTACCCGGCCTTAAGTTGGACCCTCCCCCTTTAATATTTTGACTTCTAAATGAAATGTTAAGAGTCTGAAGTACTTTGTTCTTCATTTGATTCTTCACTGTTTTCCGATTTTTTTCCCTAACAGTTTATTTTATTTATTTATAATTATATAAATACAATGGACATGGCTATAAAAAGCACTTAATGCCACAAGACAAATAAGGGTCCCCTTATGTTGTCTTGGAGAAATCAGCCTTTTTGAGGAAGTGCCCCTTCCCTCTAGCCGACCCTTCTGCCTACTCCACTGGGTTGGCCGTTCCCTTGTTAAAAAGAATACTACTTTAATTTTTTAGTCGCCCATGCTGTCTGAGAAATTTTAGTCGCCCATGCTGTCTGAGACGGAATTATTGTAACATTGTTTCCATTTTTATATTTTATCAAATTTAATATCCGACGTATTAATTGAACAAAAAATTTCCTATGCGATGGAATAAAGTACCTAAATAATTGAATTTCATCGTTTTTTACATCAAAAAATTACCCAATAACAAACATATCTACAGGACCATGCCAACTAGAGAAAGTCACAAAGATTTGAACAAATATAGCCGAACTCGGGATTTTTATCCAGTAGATGAGTAAAACAAAACAAGCTGATAAAATGGCAAGTATCATTATAATCCATCCTTGTATGAGACAAGCTTTATATAATTTTAGTTGGAGCTCATAAGTTTTTGGACTTCGTTTCTTTTTCGCACGTTTTAGGAAAATTATAGGAAAGATTGAAAAAAATATAGCTAATGCAACGTAAATTAAGGCGACCAAAAAAGCTGTGATAATGAAAACTGTAATATCCGTTTCTTTTCCGCCAAAAGCTATAAAAATTGTTTAAAGGGGGAGTCCAACTTAGGGCCGGGTAGAAAATTTTTTTAACAAGTGACCTCCTAGGAGTAATTTTATGCGAG
>JAQGBS010000476.1:0-21594 GCA_034698545.1 Acrobeloides obliquus
ATAAAAATCCGAAAATGTTTGATTTTCGCTTCAATACACCGATTCCTTCCCTGAATCAAGGTCAAGGAAGCGTTTTCAAGGTTCGGGAATGCGCGCAATCGATTTCTCGCATAAAATTACCCTAAAGGGTCACTTATTAAACAAATTTTCTACCCGACCCTACTTTGGACCCCCCTTTAAAAATCGATAAAAATGTATACCCACTTAAAAATGAACTTGTTATGAAAGTCATAGTAGTGGGATTTAATGGTTGTGCATCTCTACAAGCTGCACTGGCTAGTTTTAATTTAACCTATTGCCCAATTACTACTTCAGGTTGATAATCGTATCAACTTATGACATGCCAAATCTACCTATTTTTGTGTTGTTAAATTGATTAAAAGAGTTTGATAAAGCGAAACTTGATATATCGAAAAATTTTTATGTTTTTGAAGATTTCTCTCGGGAAATACAAAGCCAACCCTGATAGTTTGGTGTCATTAGAAAGCTGGATTTCGTAGCAATCGAATGACACCAAAATCATGCCATCACTCTTTCTGGCTGAGGGATTAATGCATAATTATTTTTTTAAATGTTGAAAAAACTGAGATTTTTACTAATTATGCATTAACTCCTCAACCAGAAAGAGTTATGGCATGATTTTGGTGTCATTCGATCACTACGAAATCCAGCTCTCTAATGACACAACAACTATCAGGATTGGCTTTGTATTTCCAGAGAAATCCTCAAAAACATAAAAAAGTTTCGATATGTCAAGTTTTGCTCTATCAAACGACTCTTTTAATCAATTTAACAACAAAAAATAAGTAGGTTTGGCATGTCATAAGTTTATACGATTATCAACCTGAAGTAGTAATCGGGCAATAGATTGGATTAAAACTAGAATTAAAAAAATTTGAGTTATTGAAACGAAAACATAAATCAGAATTTTCGCCTCAATAACCTAATTAATTTTCAAGTTGGATAATTTTGGTGTCATTTTGTTCGTCTCATTTAGCTATAAAAAATTACTACAATGTCCATTTTATGAAAATTGAAAAAATCGATGCAAATGTCGATTTTTCCGCAAAAAAATCAAAAAAGTTTGTGCATTACAACAAAGAGCTTGTATACAAATTCAAAATTTCAAACGCAATTATCTCGAAAACTACAACGATTCAGAACATGCCGTAAAAACTAAAAAATGCTCCATTTTTCATGATCTTTCCGAATATATCATTTTTTCATATGACTGGGCTGGTCCTTTAAATCATACTTTTGAGGATATCGTGACAACCAAGAAGGATTTTCTAACGCGGTTTTCTATGTGATTGTTTTCAAAAGTTTAATGAGTACATTTTTTGACGGATTCTCTAAAGATTAGCAACATTTAGCAATAATGAACCATTAAAAGGGAAGTTATTTTTTGTTTAAAATTCTAATTTTAGCATTTCTATTCTGCGCCGAAGGCGCGAAATTTTCTCTCTTGAAAAAACGCTTATTTTAAATGACGCGTTTGCTCTTCAAACATTTTTTATTTCAGTCCCTTCTTAATAAAATCGCGACGATAGGCACGGAAATTTTTTTCGCAAATAGCTATATTTTAAGCTGGAAATGCCAAAAAAATTCGTTTTCATTATGAATAATTGTAAAAATTAATAAATGAAATTTTTTGACATTTAAATTTTTGTCAGTTTTTGACATTAAATTATTATAAAAAAACTCTATCACCCAATTTTAAGATCGAATTAAAACGAGAGAGATTTTATAGTCATCTGATTAAAAGTGCTCTGGATCATTGTTTCGGTTAGAATGTTTCTTCATTCATTCAAGGGGGTATTTTTTACAGCTTAATCTCCGAAAACATTTTTTCCTAATTCTTTTTTACAAAATGACATATTTAGGGGTAATTTTATGCATTCCATTAGTTTGAAACGCCAAAGAAATTGCTTTTTGAAAAAAATTTCTAGGGCCATTCAAATGGTCAAATCAGACAGTCAACCACAAATTCTGATAAAAAAAATCAATTATCCAATTTTAAGATCGAATTAAAACGCGAGATTTTATAGTAAACTGATTAAACGTTCTCAAGATTTTTCGGAGATTAAGCCGTAAAAAATACTCCCCCCTTTAAAGCACGTGATTTAATCCTTACAGCAGTATATTTTCCAGATTTGAGATTTTGGAAAGAATGTTACATTGGAAGCAACAAAGATGGATACTTGTGTTTTATTCTAAAGCTATAATTTTTCTATTATTGTCAAAACTTTCATTTTGTTGCATGACAACTCCAGTGCGTAAAGCAATCGTGCTTAAAACTACAACAACAACCACACGTAATCATTTCTCTTGCGAAACAAATTTTCTTTTTTGCGGAAATTTTTTAATAATTCGACATTTTCAAAACTATTTAAGCAATTCTCTTGATCTGGGTATTATTATTTAGAGGGCAGTTTATATATCTTTAAAAAAAGTTTTTGTGTCCAAAGCTTTTATCTTTTTTGAGATGGTAAAAGCTCCAAAAAGATAAAAACTTTGGACCATACATGGGCAGCACCCCAGGTGGAATTTTTTTAAAAACCCACAGCTCTCATTTGGTTCCCCTCCCGATGGGGTCGAAAAGTTGACGACCAAAAAAAAGATTGACAAATTTAAAAAATACTCTTTTTTTCCAAAAATAAATACCGTAAATACTGTAAAAAACGTTTTTTCCGATTTAAGTAAATTTAGAAACCCTGCTGGTGGGGATTGAAAAAAATTTTTCAACCCTCTTGTAAAAAACAACCACCCAGATATGCCCGAAACTGTCAAAAATGCACACAAAATCTCAAGGGGAAAGGGTGTATGATATAGAGAGCAACAATCGAGCTACATTTTCTAAAAAAGATTTTTTGTTTTCGTAGAAAAATAGTTATGGTCATTTAAATTTTTGAAAATATGCAAATTTCGGTTAAATTTACGGTGTTGGCGTCAGTTTTTTGGCAGATTTCTCCCTCAAAAAGCTCAGAATCTGAGCTTCAATATGACACCAAAACCAAGTCAAACCGATTTATCTATCAAAAGTTATGATAAAAACTCTGCTAGAAATGGTCTCCCGAGTGCTGCAAAGTTGACTCCTCCTTTAAAGACGTATAAACTTACCTCTGAATAATAACACTAAGATCATGAGTATTGCAAAATAGTTTTGGAGGTATCGAACTATTAAAAAGATTTCAGCAAAAAAGCGGATTTTTTCGCAAGAAAAATGTTTCAGCATCCACTACTACAACCACTACACCCACTACAACCTCTACATCCACTACAACCTCTACGACCTCTACGACCACTACAACTACTACAACAACGACAACAAGTAAAATAACAGCTTTTAAGACTAAGACAACCCCAATTTATCAAGAATTGTTTTTAAATGGCTAGAAAAATTTTTGATTTTATAAAAAGTTCTAATTTTATGCATTTCTGTGCAAAAATTAATAAAAAAACCCATCAGCAAGTTGTGGGCAAAAATGAATTAAAAGTGTTAAAAGTTTATTTTTTAGCGTGTACACCATGTACGATTCCTTCTGGACAAGTTAGTTTGTTTCTTGATGGAACTCTTGCTGATGTAACTACTAATATTGCCCCTTTTAATGCTTTCTCAAATCCGGGTACACAAGGTAATTACTTTAATACCAGAAGGACCGACTACTACAAAATGATATATCATCGTTTTTGCTGAACACTTGGGGCAAAAATATATTTTTCATTTTTTTAAATGGAACTTTAGAGCTTTGAAGTTAAAGGATCGTAAATGCTCTTTTAACATCTCTGTATCATCTTAGAAAAGATTTTATGACTTGGTAAGGGTGCCATTGGAAAGCTGGTCAACTACGCTACAACATTGTTTATTGACTTCACGAAAGTTTTCGTTCCAATAAATATTTTTATATGAATCTTTGTTATATGTTGCCGCAACTAACATCACATAATTAAAATGACCGTGACCGCAATGTTTTAGCGAAAGTGGCCCCGGTTCCACCCGCTATCATGAACATCCCTAACTCTGTACTTTTAATTTAGCTAGCTGCAATGCTGATACTGCGATAGCTGTATATTATCCTCCTGTAATAAATATAGCTAGTTTAACTCCTGCAAACATCTTTTCTTTTCAAGTAATTTCGATAGTTTTCCTTTCCGGAGCTAGTTTTGTAAATACATGTAGTACACAACAACCTGTTTTTCTTACTGATCTTGGGTTTTGCTATGCAGGTGGTACTGGAATTCAAAATGCTTTTTTTCTGCCAACTTGTTTCTTTGGTAATTTTAAAACATTTAGATCGACCGATTTTCCAGGCGGGGGGGGGGGGATGGTATTTTCGGAAATTATCAAAACTTTTAAAACATAATTATTTCCAGGTACATGTTCGATGTATATTTTTACCTGCCAGATTCCTCCATGTACGGGGACTGCTCTTAATGCTGGTCCAGGTGCTCCGGCTATTCCTTCATTAAACCCTTTTCAACCAATTACAAATGCACTTGTTATGAAAGTCGTAGCGGTGGGATGTAATGGTTGTGCATCTCTACTAGCTGCAATTACCAGTTTTAATTCAACCTATTGCCCGATTACTACTACAGGTTGATTGTATCAAACTTATGACATGCCAGATCTACTTATTTTTGTTGCTAAATTGTTAAAAGTAAAGGGGGTGAGTGATAGTTGTTGTTGTTAGATTTAGTCATTTGTTAAATATTTATTCGTTTCTTTGTTTCTTATTTTAATAAATTTTTGACCATAGATATTCTTCAATAGAGTTGGAAGGCAGGTGGGTGCCAGTTACAAAGAAATTATACAAGGCCAAATTCTGTGGAAAGGAGTTACAGCAACTTTTTTACAGGGCGCAGTTACAGAGAGGTGTTACTGGGGTGCAGTTACAAAGGCGCAGATAAACACTCTTCAGTTAAATACATGAAAAGTATACGATTTGTTACAGGGGCGCAGTTACAGGAAGCATTTACAACTACGCGCTTATAGATATAGTTGTGCATTTGATGTCAATTGATATATTTGACAATATAGGTCGCAAGTTATCGTACTTTTTCATTTAGGCTGGCCACAAGTTGTTGTCGTACTTTGTGTCGTACCGTTGTACCTTTCTATCGTACCGTGATACTATAAAAAGTACGACAACTTGCGGTCTCGAGTTTTACTTTTTAATGCATTTTGAATGAAAAAATACTTAAAAGTACAATAACTTGCGGTTTCATGCGGAGGTACGACAACTTGTGTCCAGCCTTAAAATGAACGAAAAAAGTACAACACAAGGTCGCAAGTTGTTGTACTTTTATCGTACCACGGTATGACAGAAAGGTATAACAGTAAGAGACCAACTTGCGGTAGGCCATAGTTTTGAAGATTTTGAAACAACAACCTTTATTTTCTTTTATTTTTTTGAGTTAAAAGCCTTTAAAATCCTTTTATTTTTTGCGAACAAAGTCTTTAAAACACGGAGGTCATCAATAAAGCCTAAATCCTCCCGCCCCCAACCCTTCTTCAAATTGGGTAAGGAATAATCAGCTATTATCACAATTTTCATAATCAACCATCAACACGCAAAAATTTGTGGAATAGTAAAATTTTCGAAAAAAATAGCGAAAAATACGTTTTTATCGATTTTTTAAACATTTTTATTCAATTTTCTCGAAAAATTGCTAATTTTTAGAAATCGAATTTTTGGAAAAAATTCAAATTTTACTGTAAATATTCAATTAACACCATAAAAATCTAACTAAAAGCTGTTATTTTACTTGCAGTCGTTGTAGTGGTTGAAGTAATGAATGTTGTTGTAGTTTTAACAACGATTATTTTATGCACTAGAGTTGTCATACAACAAAATGAAATTTTTGACAATAATATAAAAATTATAGCTATATAAGGAGCACACATTGTCACGGGCGATGGAAAAATGCGAAAATTTGTGAAATGGTCTATTTTTTAGCAACCTTCTTTTGTTACGGCGTCCAAAAAATCAAGATAAGATGAAATTTTTCTACGGTCTGGGGGCGCACTTAGGATCAGTCGATGCAAACATCGATTTTTCCGCAAAAAATTCAAAAGAGTTTGTGTATTACAACGAAGAGCTTGTAACAAATTCAAAATTTCAAACGCTCGAAAACTACAACGATTCAGAACATGCCGTAAAAACAAAAAATGCTCCATTTTTCATGATCTTTCAGAATATATCGTTTTTCATGTGATTGTAAATTACTGGACTGGTCCTTTAACGTGACCCAAAAGATCGAAATAAAAAACGTTAAAATTTTTATAGAAATACACCCACTAGGGGTAAAAATTGACGCGGAACACGCTGGTGCTATTTTTACTTCAAAATCATCGAAAACCGATGAATTTTCACATTCCATTTCTCAACTATTATTCACTTTTGCTTTTTTCATTTTTTTCTTATTTGGTTAGATAAAAAAATTTGAAATCAAAATGTGAAAATTCATCGGTTTTTGATGATTTGGGAGTGAAAATAAAAGCACCAGCGTGTTCCGCGTCAATTTTTACCTCTAGGAGGTGTATTTCTATAAAAATTTTAACGTTTTTTACTTCGGCTTTTGGAATCACGTTAAGTGCGCTCCTCAGGCCGTACAGCTACGAAATTTTTAAAGTTTTTTTAGAAAAAAATCTTTTTTTAATTTAAGGAAGTTATTTTTTGTTTAAAATTCTAATTTAAGCATGTCTATTCTGCATCGAAAGTGCGGAGTTTTTTTTCTCTCGAAAATAATCGCGTAGAAATCGCGTTATTCCTTGATTACATGTGACAATAAAATAAAAATATCCATCTTTTTGTCTCTAGATAAAATTCTTTCCACAATCTCAAATCTGGAAAATCTACGATTGTAAGGATGCTTTAATGAAAAAGAAACACACGAAAGAAAACAATGATCCAACTTCTTGAGCGCTTTTAATCAATTGACCATAAAATCTTTCGCGTTTTAATTCGATTTGATCTTAAAATTAGGTAATAGAAGATTTTCAGAAGAAGTGAAAGATGATAAATTCTTAAAGGGGTGCAGATAATAGGTCATTCTCCGACAAAAAATTTTTTCTCGATATGACCTATATGGGGTAATTTAATGCGAGGAATCGATTGTCGGCATTCCCGATTCTTGAAGATGCTTTCCTGATTCAGGGACATAAAAATGTGTATTTAAGCGAAAATATGAAAATTTTTTATTTTTCTCATAAAATCATCGTTCTAAGGGTTGTTGTATACGAGAAATTGATTCAACGCATCTTCGAAGCGTCAAAATTCATCATTAACTATCGTCTTTAAAAAATTATGTTTCTACCACAACGCTTCGGGGATGCGCTGAATCGATTTCTAGCATAAAATAACCCTTAGAACGATGATTTTAAAAGAAAAATCTAAAATTTTCATATTTTCGCTTCAATACACACTCTTATTTCCTTGAACCAGAATCCAATCAAAAAACAAAGTAGGGGTGTTGTAGATAATTTTTAGGGCTAACCGGAGAAATGCGTCAGAACAAAAAATTTTCTAGAGGCATTTCTTTGAATTGTTGACCCATCAGGGGAACAGGATTTTTACAAAAATCTTAATTTTTCGACAACTTTTTCCACAAAATGACCCCATACATCTAATATAAAGAATGTAGCCCGCATCACCAGCTTTCCAAGGACACCAAAATCATCGAAATTGGATTTAACCATAAAGAGTTATGCTCAAAATACTAAGGTGTAAAGACACCTGTAACATTCCTGTAACGTCCAACATTCATATGGGCCGAAATTGACCTTTTTAAAAGTTGTACACCATTTCAAATGCTCAAATATGTTTCTTTTGTGTCCAAATTTCATATTACATATGTGACGTAAGCGAAAAAATTTTTCGAATTACAATAAGCCTTATGTGACGTACCCAAAAATTTTGACCCCCTACTTAAAAATGTATGAAATCACAAAAATTTTATAAGCCTATCACGGCGGAGCAAACTTACAAAAGTCCGACAAAGGTGAATTTTTAAAATACGGTTTACGCCATTATATTCAGCTCATTTAGACGAGTAAAAAGAAATACATATGTCACTTTTGCTACATAGCTCCTGTGGATGAATGGTTAGTGTGCTAGATTTGCAGTTTATAGATCGATGGTTCGAATCCCATTTTAAAGTTTCGCAATTGTCATGAAAATTTTTGTATATTTGTATTTTGGCACTATGAACACTTTCCTGTCATTTTTTGTTCCATATTCAGCTAGAAACCTTGTGCTGCTTGTGTGTCAACAAGTGAAATTCGGACAAGCAACACATGGTTTCCAAATTGAGTATGGAAGAAAAATGGCAGTAAAGTGTTGATAGTGCAAAAATATAAATAAGAAAAAAAATTTCATGATATTTGCAAAACTTTAAATTCGAACTCTCTACCTATAAACTACAATCCTAGTATACTAACCATTCGGCCATGGGATTCTGTAGCAAAAGTGACATTATGTACTTCGTTTTACTCGTCTCAATGAGCTGAATCTAATAGCGTAAACCGTTCTTAAAAATTCTCATTTTTTTGTAAAGTTTGCTCCGCCGTGATACAGGAATCGTTTTTTTATAGATTTAATTTGATAAGATTTTCCAATAAGCAATTATTTATTTATTCGTTTCTCATAGCTAACCATAGCACTCTTTTTGCATACAAAGTTTTCAATACCATTGCAATCAAAATCGTTCCAATGTAGGCGATCTTTGTCATTCAAATTGTTTTCCCATATAAAAACGCATGAACCGTCACCAGATGGCTCTTCATATCCCCAATCTGTATAGTCAACTGGGGTGTTATCGATCCATGCCCAGGAACCTTCGAGATTATTAAAACCTATCCACGTATTTCCACTAATATTCCGGCTTATATCTAAAAGAGAAAAGCAAAAAAAGAAATAATGTCCAGAGATGGATTTTTTCTTTGGTCGGTTTGAGGGAGCTGCTGACCCTCCCTATCACAAAATTCTTTTAGGATGAGTGGTTGGGGTACAGTGCGCCATAGCGGAACTGACGTGATTCTTCACAGTATTTTCATTTTTTAAAATTTTGCCTACATCCTATTTTAAAATTTTTTTAGCAAAAAGATACTAGAGAATAAAAACGGAGGTTAATACTTTGAGTTTTTTAGAAATTTTGACTGTTAAAAAAAGTTATAACAGTACAGACCTCAAAATGGCAAAAAAGGTAAGTATTTGCAAAAATTTATATTTTTAAATGCCTCAAACTTCAAAATTTTAATAACAGAAAGACATTTGAGATCAAAATACAGGTCAATACGTTGAGTTTTCGAAGAAAATTTTTCTCTGTAAAAAGATAGGTTTTTCTACCCTCTACCCGTCAGTAAAGCTAAACGGCACACTGTGGGAGTTGAGGCAGAGGATGAGAAGTGCTCATACCTATTATAAAACCATCTTCGGCTGCACTATGAATCGAGGCTAGTTGACCTCCTAATTGCATGCAATAAAGCCGAGCTGTTTGCCAATTAGCGGCTTTGCTAATCTAAACAAATTTTATATTTTACAAAATCTTAAAATTCACATTATAGCATTGGTTCGTATAGTCAAAGTAATGCCATCCACTCTCACATGAATATATTGGTTTAGGCGGTACTGTTGGGGCAGTACATGGCGCCGATGTTAAACCTAAAATAAAAATCCATAAATTCAATTTACAGGGTGGTTAAAAATAGGAATTTTGCGATTCCTCGACCAAATTTTTGGCAAAAAATTGTTTCTAATTTTTCCAAAAATAACCCTATGGGGGGGGGGAGGGATTTCATTGCAAGGTAAGGAATCGATTGCAAACATTGAAAAATTTTGAAAACGCTTTTTCGAAGCTCAAAAACGCGATTTTATATCGATTTTTTTTACAGAATTTTTAGGCGCCCTCGAAATGAATTTTAGAAACTTTCCCATGTGTTGATCTCACTAAATAAATCCAACTTGAAGCCCACTTTTTTTAGTTATTTTGGAAAAAATTAGAGATATTTACAAAAAAAGATAATATTTACAAAATTTCTAAAAAAAATCGCAAAAATCCGGTTTTTGGATATAAATTAAAAATAACCCTGATCAGATGTCGATGGAACTTCGCATATAAAAGGCAGAGTCAACGAGCAAGATTGTGCTGACCATGTCCCTGCAGGAAGGTCCAAGGTTAAACAATCATTTCCACTAACAGATGATGGTTGTCCTTTATTCCAATTCGTATATGAAAATGGTCTATTATCCATCCATGTCCAATTTCCAGGGACTATAATACGATTTCCGCCAGTCCAAATATCGGGACTAGTGGGGAAAAGCTCAGCAAGATTGCCTACAGAAAAGTTGCATAAACATTTTGAATTTATGGAAAATTTTTTAATTACTTGCTAGAAACAAATTTTCATAAGCATTGCTAATAGAAGTTAGATTTCCATTATGTGAAAGACATATACTTTGTGCTTCCAAGAATAATGTAGGACTACCTACGACCTTATAACAGTTTGTAGAGGTTGAGCCTCGTAAGCTTCCAGCTGGACAATCGGCAAGACATCCCAATAATAAAGTTAGGAAAACAAAAATATAATCAAACAGCCTCATTTTGTGGCTATTGAGTAAGTGATTTCAACGTTATCTAACATTTTTTGACGTAGCTTATCACTAAATTACGTTGAGAATTAAACAACTGTGTTGGTAAAAATTTATATCTATATTTTTTGTAAAAACGCCAATCAATCAAAAATATGTCTCTTCCAAAATTTCTGCCACACACTTTTTAAAGTATTTTCATTCAAATTTACATCTTGTTTAACTTCAACAGCTTGCCTAACTTCTGGCTCAACATTGGGTATAGCTTCTAAATTCGAAGGAATTTTTGGATTTGTCTCCAATTTTTGAGGTTTCTCACTGGCTTTACAAAGTTGTATAAAAAGTCTGTAAAAATTTTTGAAAGTAAAAAATTTTAATACTAAATTCTTGAGATGTGTGACGTGGCCTTAACGGCGTGGCGAGTTGTGTGTGTTTTTTGTTTTACACCATATTTTTATATGGCGAAAAAACAAGTCAAATTGTGTTTTTAGCTTTATTGTGTGTTTTTATTCGTGTAAAATACGTACAAAAAAAGATTTTTGCTATACTATGAAAAACCTTATAATTGGAATTTGAAATTCTCAAGTTTCGGAAACCTTACTTATTAGAAATCTAATAAAAAATCATAGACTTTATGCCCAGAATAGGAAAATAAAAATATGATTTTCAAAATTGAAATATCCTAAAAAAAATCGGACGACCTAAACGAATTTTTTCTCCATCTGAAATAATCACGAGGCACAGAAAATTCCGATGTACATCAGAATAGTTTGCTTGAACATCGATATTCAAGCAACTGTTTATCATAAAATTAAAAATCAATTAAAACAGATTTTATTGATCACCACAAAATAGTATTACTACATCATTACAACCTTTTATACTAACTTTTACGAAGATGTTGAACGAGAGCCAAAAAAGCAGCACCGTAAGCAAATCCAAGGAAAAAGGTAGAAAACTTCGATTCGAGAATTCTTACACGCAAGTTTCTGTGCCAACCATTCTCCTGCTGAATATTCAATTCCAACGGATTTCTAAATCACTGTACTTAGGTTTCAATAATAAAAATTAAAACAAGATTTTCAAATATAGAGCAAAAAAGAAATCTACCCTTGTAAATTCATTCTTAAAAACCATAAATTTATCACTGTAAAATTAAAAACTCACCCATCTTCAACGGCAACATTGGCCAAATCAGCTCCATGTTCATTAATTCGTCCATTTTCAGTGGAAATTCTTAAAGAAATGGTAAAAAATGTATCAAAATAAAAAACTTACTTTTCACTATTTGAGTCTGTTGTGATTGACATCATTATGGTTTAGCTCTACTGTTCTTTTAGAATGATTCGGCAAGTTGTCGCCCATTTTTGAAGCGTTTGTTCCTTTGATAAAGTTTGAAGAAGTGAAAGCCAAACCGATTTCATCTTTTTATAGCCTTTTTCTATTTGCGGGAATATGCGAATTTCGGGACCACTATAAAAGGATATATGAACAGCAGTAATACTTTTCTCAGTGTCGCAGCAAATGTGCGCTATAGTCTCGACAATGTAAAGGCGGACGCCAATTCAATCAGAACGCCTGTGAGATGAACTCGAGCGTAGTGCCCATTACAATTTTAATTAACTCAACCACCTGGGCTGCGTACCGTTTGGTTTATTCACGGTGTTTTTTTAAGGGTCAAAAAGTGATTGCAAACGCTGCCGCTTGACTCATAAATTATTTTTCTTTCAAATATTTCAGAAAATTAATTGGAGAGGTTTTCAAAGTAAAAAAATTAGGTGCAGTACTGTACACGTGTTAGGACCCTGCCCCGCCCCCTCCCAAACCCCTTCAAGATCAAAAAATCATAAGGGTCACGCCTCTATGTTTTTGCCCAAATTTTTTGAAAAATTCCATTATGATTTTTCATCAAAATTGTCCACTTTTTAAACAAAAATATAAAAAATCTGCTATTTTTCACCAAAAAATTTCATTCTCTGAGCACTATTCAGCTTAAAAACAAGTATTTCTCAAAAAAATTTTCACCTGCGGCGCTGGTTTTTTACCTTAACTCAAGGATTTCAACAAAGTTTTCGCAAAAAATATAATTTTCTGACAAGGGGGTGAATAGCTGACAAGGATGGGGGTACTGGCGCCTTAAATACGATGTGGTCGCGACCCCCCCCCCCCATAACCATTTAAGTCAGGGGGCGAAAAAGTAGGTGATAGCACTCAAAATTCACCCACCCATTACCCTGTGGGTGACTTGGGGGTTATGGGTGATGACATCTTTTCGCCCCTTACTTTAAGCTATAGGAGGTATCCCCTAGCATGGTAAATTCCAGCCTTGATAATTAAACAATTACTTCAGATTCGAACTCCCCATGTCGAAACACCCCGAGTACAAAAAATTAGATGATTTGGAGAGCTTTTAAGAAAAAGCAAAAACTTAAGGTCGCTGGATGGGAGTGAACCATCGCCATACATGTCAAACCGCATATATATGAAAAAATTAACAGGATAATGATCTACGACCAAAAATAGACATATGCAAAAATTTTCATGAAAATCAGAAAATTTTAATTTTGGCTGAGATCAGGGTTGCCATTTTCGCTTTTTTCGCAGCAATTTGCTTTTTTTTCGTCATTTTTGCTTTTTTTCCGGAGTTAAAAAAAAGCAAATTTTTTTGCTTTTTTTCAGAGTCAAAGACAATAATTTTTTATCTAATTTTTGTTTGATTTTTTTAAGATTTTCTAATGTTTCCATAGCTTAAAAAAAGTATTTTTCAAAAAAATTGCCATTTTTTAAACCAAATTTCTTCATTTTCTGAGCATTTTCAAGAAAAAAATTCGCCTGCGGCGCTGGTTTTTGCATAGACTCAATGATTTCTACCAAATTTAGTCAAAAATCGAAATTTTCTGAGTGTTTTTCGCTTAAAAATAAGTGTTTTTCAGAAAAAATGTTCGCGCCTATTGGCGCGAAAAACGGGACTATACTGATTTTGGAAATTTTTTTAAAAACTTGAAAAAATTGCCTTGTCCCCTTATGTTTTTGCCCAAATTTTAACAAAATTTTCGAAAAAAAACATAAGAGGGGACCAAGGTAAAAAAACAAGAAGAACCTAAAATTGATGTGTCTTTCACAAGAGGTGATAGAGCCAAAACTAAAAAGAAATAAAAAGAATTTGTTTCTTATGTTATTTTGTATTATTTCTTTTGAGTTAAAATTTTGCTGTTTTTTTGCTTTTTTTCGGAGATCATTGCTTTTTTTTGCTTTTTTTCAAGGGGTCTGATGCTTTTTTTCAAAAATTTCAGGTGGCAACCCTGGCTGAGATTCGAACCTTCGACCATAAGTGAAACCCTGTCACACTAACCACACGGCCATGAGATTCTGTAGCGTTTGATACAATGTGGTATTAGTTTTACTCGTTTTTAACATTTCGAAATTCCTTCAATTTTTGCCAAAAAAAACACCGCATAGGGTCCAATCGAAAAATTTTAAAGGGAGCGTAACATTTATAGCCTATTGAATAAGGGAACGTGTGAATCTTGCCCGTATCGGGTCAAAACATTTATGGCTCATTCTCGAAAAATCGACAAAATTTTCTGATTGTCTTCTAAAAACCGACTTTTTAGGGTAATTTCTAGGCGAAAAATCGATTGTGCGCATTTTCAAAGCGTGAAAAATTAAGTTTGACCCTGAAAATCAGGGTAGAACTGCGTTTCAGCGTGAAAATTTTTCCCAATTTTCTGATATTAAACTAAACATTGTTCCAATATTTTATTTCTTCGTTCGAACGGAGTCGATTTTTATGATTTTTTTTAGATGATTGTATTCAAATAGGTGGAATAAACCGAAGTAAATTTTATTCGTCATAAAATTTACGTCGATCGCATTATTATCGCACTGCATTTTTAAAATTGCTTGCTGGAAATTCTGGATTGAGAAGGGAATGGGCGAAAAGAGCGACAAAAAAAATCAAAAAAAGGAAAAATAGGCAATTTTTTTTATGAAAACTTGGTCAAGATGGGGTTTTTACGCTTCGGGAGTCCGCGCAATCAATTTGTTGCATCAAATTACCCCCAATAGGGGTCATTTTTACGAAAAATTTTTTCTCTCAAATAGTCTCAAAATGTGCTTCCCCTTTAAGGGTCCATTTAATAATATTAATTCGTTTGCTGTGAAAAATTTTTTGTTGATAATTTTGATTGTAGTGTGATGTTTCTTGTCACTTAATTTTTTTAGCCTTTATTTTTTCATCTTATTCATTTTTTTTATATAGTGGACCAAAAAAATGGCTTTTTGTGATTTTTTAGGACCCGGTTCATAAATATTTTCTTCATAACATAAATTTTTTCACAAAAAGTGATGTTCTACAAAGTTGTCCGTCGTGATCTCAGGAACAACTTTGTAGAACATCATTTTTGTGAAAAAAATTTCTGTTGTAAAGAAAATTCATACGATCTGGGTTCCAAAAAATTATGGAAAGTCATTTTTTGGCCCACCCTGTATTAATTTTTTTGAGGTCTAACTTTTATACCACTTTTATATTAGCATGGCTTTAACCCTTACATATATTTGTCGTGAATTAAAGCACATCGAAGCCCACCAGGTTGACTTTCTTTTCGCATTGCACTAGCCTAAGTAAGCGATGAGACGAAAACGGTTTTGCCGGCGCAGGTACACGTCAGCATTCGGCCTGTCTATTGACTGTCCTTCACATAGCCGCATACACACAAACACATTTTCCAATCGCCACTCGTTTAGTGTGGCGTGTACATAATTTTTTTGTTTTTCGCCTTCCATCCAAAATAAGATTGTGTCCTATTTTTCACAAATTTTCATAAATTTTTAATTTTAAGGTATGTTAATCCAATTTCTAGTATTTTCTTTATTTTTGCTCAATTTTTCTTTGGCGGAGGAAGGAGTCACGTTTGAAAAAGATGAAGGAGTTTATGTGTTGACGGACAAGAATTTTGATGCGTTTTTGGAGCAAAATCCTACAACTTTGATTGAATTTTATGCTCCGTGGTATGAATTTTAGGCTTAAAAAATTTTGAAAAAATACAGGTTGGTGCAAGAGAAAGTGAGGAAAAGAATCAGTGCAATTTGTGATTTTTTGGGATCTAAAAATTTTTTTCCTGAAAATGATCCCTCTATGGGTAATTTTATGCGAGGAATCGATTGCACGCTTTTTTTCAAATCCTGAAAACGCTTCCTTGACCCTGATTCAGGGAAGATATGTGGGTATTGAAGCGAAAATGGCCTAGTACATAGTCAGGAAAGCATATTTAAGGTTTGACAATGCGCACAATCGATTTCTCGCATAAAATCTCTTTATAGAATTATTTTAGTAAAAACTTTAAAAAAATTTTTTTGAAAAAAATCTCAACAGTGCCATTTTTTATGGGCACCCTGTATTTTCAGGGTTCGGAAATATGCGCAATCGATTCCTCGCCTAGAAAAATTCCTAGATAGCCTGTTTTCCAACGAAATATTTGAATTTTAGTTCATTTTCGCTTCAATATTCCATTCCTTTCCTGAATCAGGGTCGGAAACATTAGAAAATTCAAAATTTTTGACAAAATTTTTTTCCAACAAATTTTTAAACAGTGCAGTTTTTCAAATTTTTATTTTTAAAGAAAAATAGAAACACACAAGATATTTAGGTGTGGTCACTGCAAACAATTAGCACCAGAATATTCAAAAGCTGCTGGACAGCTAAAAGATATTCCATTGGCAAAAGTCGATTGTACAGTTGAGACCGAAGTGTCCAAGAGATTTGATATTAAAGGTTATCCAACATTGAAATTTTGGCATAAAGATGGAGATGGACCATCTGATTATGATGGAGGCAGGGATGCTGAATGTAAGAATTTTTTTCATGATTCTTAGTAGGAATGTGCAAGTTTAAAAGTGACATTCCTTGTTAACAGCCAGAAATATGCGAATTTTGAGCATGAATATAAATTGTTCACAATGTCAAATTTGTTTCGGTGTGACAAAGTTGTCTTCTTGTTGTCTTCTTTGTCACAACGAATAAAATATTATCGTGCTCAAAATTTGCAAATTTCTGGTGACTACAAAGATTGTCACTTTTTTGCAACTTTGCATCTCTAATTCGTAGACAAAATTTTTTTAAATTATCTTAAATTTTAATTTTGACCTTGATTATCAGGGTTTTCGTGTCAAAAAATAAATTTAAATTTTTAAATAAATTAATTTCAATATGATACAAATAAATTAATTATCAAATCGATCTACAAATTTTTATGGGGGTCTATTGTCTTAGACAAACAACTTTTTAACTTATTTGTTTACTTGCGACCTTTTCCGCAATGCTCGAGCCTAGTACGAGCCAATACCGATTCCTAAAAGTCATCTTAAGAAACTTAATCAATATGAGGTCTAGACAATAACCACTAAAAAATTGTTAACAAATAAAATCCTTATGTTCAGGGTTTTCGTGCCAATACTTTCTATGCGGGAAATCGATTGCACATTTATGAGTTGCGAAAATGCTTTCCTGATCCTTATTCAAGGAAAGAGTGGGTGTATTGAAGTGAAAATGAACTAAAATTCGAATTTTCATACGAAAATCGGCGGTCTATGGATTTTTTCTAGGCGGGAAATCGATTGCGTCTATCTCCGAAGCATGAAAATGCTTGCACGACCCAGATTCAAGTAGTACAAATTTTTTCTTTTGGGGTATGCTCCTCGTAGCATGGCCCATAAAAATGGAAAAAAGTTCCCCGAAGAACGCTCTTCTTGTTATCATAGCAAAGTAGTCGATCTCTCAATTTTCTGTTTCTAACGGAGAGGGTTCGATCCTAGAGGGAATTTTTATGTAAACATTCTACATGTTTTCAACACAAAAATACAAAATATGTAACATTTTTTGAAAACATGTAGCATGTTTACTACCGTGATCGAACCCTCCATGTAGGAATAGAAAATTGAGAGATTTACCACTTTGCTATGATAGCAAGGGGGTAGGCCGTATGCCAACTGTTGCTAATTCTAACGCTAATAGCTGCCCTTGTGCATACTAGCTGCAGCTATTAGTATTAGCAACAGTTGTGCATACGGCCCAGTAACTTTTTTGCCATTTTCGTGGACCGCGGTAGAGGTACCTTCCAGTGATCAAAATCAAATAATTCCTTCAGAATTGAATTCCCCATGTCGAAAAATCCTTAAATATAAAAATTCATACGATTTGAAAAAAATATTTTGAAAATTTGAGCTTTTTGCCCATCTTTGAGAGAAGACCAAACAAATAAAAATTAATCTAAGAATAAATTTTAGCCATAGTCGAATGGCTCAATCAAAAAACCGACCCCAACTACAAACCACCACCAGAAGAAGTCGTCACTCTCACCGTTGAAACCTTCGAGGAATTTGTTGCAGACAAACCAATAATGTTGGTCGAATTTTATGCACCATGGTGCGGACACTGCAAAAAATTGGCTCCTGAATATGAAAAGGCTGCAAGGAAGTTGAAGGTTAGAGACTAAATTTTGAGCCACAAACAAAAAAAATTAGGAACATAATATCCCATTGGCAAAAGTTGATGCGACCGTGGAAAAACGCCTGGGTGATCAATTCGGAGTCCAAGGGTATCCAACGTTGAAGATTTTGAGGAATGGTCAAAGATATGATTATGATGGGCCTAGAGAAGCTGAAGGTATGTAACAACCGAAAAAACCTTTCATCCACTTGACCAAGTGGCTATAAATTTGTTCTTTCATGTTATAGTTGTGAGTTCAATCCCACCAGGGCGAAAATTTTATTTTTAGTTTCAAAAAAAGTTGTTAAAGGGGGAACGATTTGGGAGTCAATTTTCGAAAAATTTTTTCTCGATATGGCCTATATAGGGGTAAAATCATGCATGGAATCGATTGCGTACTCCGAAAGCGTGAAAATGCTCGCTTCACTTTGTTTTTGCGAAAATATCGATTTTTTGGGGTCCAAATTGCGCCAATCTTGAACAAATTTTTTTCCTTGAAACACTATCCACTGAGCTATACTGTTGAAGGTTTCATCTTACTAGGATCTCGACCGTATGGCTCAGGTGATAATGTTTCGACGGAAAAAATGAAAGGCAAAAATTCTACGCCCAATTTTATGAGAGGGGTAGGAGGTGGTTCCTTTAACTTTTTTTAATCGATTAAGACTTTGCCCTGGCTGGATCGAACTTTCGAACATTTGATTGTAAATTGAGATGCTTGCCACTTCACGACGACTTTTTTATTCAATGCTCTATAGTTATTTTCAGGTATTATAAAATACATGTTGGAACAAGCTAGACCAGCAGCCAAACACCTCAAAACTATCAAAGAAGCCCAACGCATGTTCCTCAAGGATGATGTCACCATCATTGGATTCTTTGCTACAGAAGACTCCAGATCGTTCGAAGCATTCAAAGAAGCGGCCGAAAAAACTCGACCAGAATTCAAAGCCGTTGGTTACACAACAGAGCCTGAAGTCTTGAAACATTTTAAAGCCAAGCCAAATGATATCGTCATTTACTATCCGGAAATTTATTGGTCGAAAAATGAGCCGAGATCTAGGACTTATAATAAAGTAGAGTATTTAGATTGGTCCCTAGCCTGGTTTTATTGGCATGATTGGGGTCCCCCACTCAGAAATTTTCAATGTTTTTACTAAAAATCATCAAAGGTCGAAAGTAGTTACGAGTCATTCAGTAACCACCATGATGTAGTGGTCCGGTGCGCTGCCAAGGCTAGGCATCACTGGCACTAGCAAGGGTTCGGTTCCCCCTTGTGTCCAACAGATTTTTCCTTGGCTAGAGTTTGGCAACTCCGCGTCTAGGCGCCGTACTGGAAAAGTCTCGAAGTGAACCTTAGTTTGTGATCCTCACGCTGAAGGATCAAAACAACTGGTATAAAAGGTGTTATGATCGACTTTTAGGAAAAAGCCGAAATTGAAGACCTACTCGTTTTCTGGAGAGACAATTCAGCTCCATTGGTTGGTCAAATGACCAGAATGAACGCAGCAACAAAATATACCAAGCGCCCTCTAGTAGTGGTTTATTATAACGTTGACTTTTCGGTTCAATATAGAGAAGGAACTGAATATTGGAGGCAAAAGGTTTTGGCTATTGCTAACAAGGTAAAAATTCTTACAAGCCCATAGTCTTCTGGTTAGGGCGCCAGAGCAATGTCAAAATTTGCATAAAATTTTAAATAATTTTTTATGGAAAAATAATATCACCATCGTGTTCCTCACATAAAAATACCCGTAAATAAAAATTTTCATTAGCTTTGAATGATACAAAAAGAAATCACGCGGAGTGGAGATCAAACTTGTCTTTTCAGAGCAGGCGACATGCGCTCTAACCACTTGACTATGAATTTGTAATAAAGTTAAACGAACTATACCCATATTTCAGTACAAAGACCAAAAATACAAATTCGCAATTGCCGATGAAGAAGAATTTGCCCAAGAGTTGACCGAAGTCGGTCTGGGTGACAGTGGACTTGAGCACAACGTTGTCGTTTTCGGCTACGATGGCAAGAAATATCCTATGAACCCGGATGAATTTGACGGAGAATTGGACGAAAACTTGGAAGCTTTTATGAAGAAGATCAATTCAGGTTCGAAAATTTATGCCTAAAAAAATGGCTCCAAAATTTAGGAAAAGCAAAACCCCACGTGAAATCTCAACCAGTGCCAAAAGATGACAAGGGACCATTGAAAACTTTGGTGGCTTCGAATTTTGCCAAAATTGTCAATGATGAATCGAAAGATGCTTTGATTGAATTTTATGCTCCATGGTGTGGGCATTGCAAGGTACAAAAAAATAAAATAAAATTTTTGGCGAAAAAAAATTTGGTCGAAAAAATAGCAAAAATCAACTTTTTGTTAGCCACCCTGTACTAAAAATCAATTTTTGAAGTCAAAAATTAATTTTTTCAAAAAAATTCCAAATTTTCCAAATTCAACTCTAACCTAAAATTTCAGTCATTCGAACCGAAATACAAACAACTGGCGGCAAAACTGCAAAAAGAACAACCCAACCTCGTCCTCGCTAAATTCGATGCTACTGCCAATGATGCTCCAGAAAATTTCAAGGTTGAAGGCTTCCCTACTATCTATTTTGCCCCTTCTGGCAAGAAATCCGAGCCCATAAAATACACTGGAAATCGTGACTTGGCCGATTTGGAAAACTTTATGAAAAAGCATGCTGTGAAAAGTTATCAGAAGAAGGATGAATTGTAAACCTCTGATTTTGTTTCAATTTTCACTTATGGCTGCTGTGATTTTTAATTTATTTTGTTGATTTTTTGGAAGAGTAAACTTTTTTTAAATTTTCAGCTTACCCCCCAACTACAGAGCACTACGCATTTTTGACGATTTTTCGTGAAAAATGTCATTTTTATTGAAAAAATTGGAAAAATGGACATTTTGTTCAAAAATTGAAAAACATATTATTTCTCCGAGAGGAAAAATTTACAATTTTTGCTGGAACGGGTAGTCAACCCCCTTCCTTTGCCTATGATACTGTTCTTGTGCCAAATGGGAATAGAATCAACTGGAAAACGCCGCCTGCAATTTTTCATGGCACCAAAAAGGTGCCTAAAAATGTTGAAGCAAAAAAAGTTTTATTTTCACTTTTTTTTAAATTTTTATTTTCAGGAGGCAATTCGATATTTAAGGGTTTATAATAAATGTGTTGAATTTTTGTTGTTTTTTTAATTTAATTTTTTATAAGCACTCGTTTGCTTTATGAACTATCATAAATTACGGATATTTGTTAATGCTTATTTTATGTTTAAATAAATTTTTTACATTTATAACAAAAAATATATCATATAAAGTGGGTGCATCCACGAGAACTGTGAAAAAAAGGAACTGGCAAAAAAAGTTGTAATCATTTTAAAGGACCAGTCCAGTAAGTTACAATCATATGAAAAATGATATACTCAGAAAGATCATGAAAAATGGAGCATTTTTTGTTTTTATGGCATGTTCTGAATCGTTGTAGTTTTCGAGATAATTGCGT
>JAQGBS010000477.1:0-21593 GCA_034698545.1 Acrobeloides obliquus
TAAAAAAACCAGCTAAAAACGGCATTTTTGACCCATTTTTGATGCATTTTGGCCAGAACGGGAGTCCAAACAACGTCTAAATATTTTTTTCCATGGTTTTTTACGCAATTTATGATAAAAAAATCATTTTTATGCATCGTTTTTATAAAATCTCGAAAAATCTCGATTTTACTTATACAAGTGTACCCCCCCCTTTAACAAATTTTTAAATTAACGTTTTGGCGTTTCTAGTTTCCGGCGGGAGCTTGTTCCATTTTGTTTTTGTTCGAAAAAAGAAACAATTTCTTGTAAGATTAGTTCTTGGTGCTAAAAGTGGTGTTACTACGTTGCTAGAAGCTCAGGCACCGAGCTCTGAGTACAGGCATTGATTCCTGCATACAGACTTGGTGCCTGAATACAGGCTTGGTGCTTGCGTACAGACTTGGTACCTGAGTACAAACATTGAGTTCTAAGTACAGGAATTGATTCTGTGTAGGGGAAGCCTAACCCTGATTATAAGGTACTAGTTCGGATTAGTGACCCCAAAAGACAGAGTTCAAAATCCAGACAAAATTTTATATATTTTCTAAAAATCCCCTATAGGGTTTTTCTATGCGGCAAATAGAATGCGCGCATTTCCGATGCATGAAAATGCTTCCTTGATCTTGATTCAGGGTCGATATATTGAAGCGAAAATAAAACTTTTAGTTTTTTATGTAAAAAATGGGAGTTTCTGGGAATAGGAGTATTTTTATAAGAGAAATAGGTTTCGAGCATCGAAAAATTATAAAAACTTCATCGCATATGATTATTGTTAAAAATGTGGCCCGTTGGGATAAGAAGACCAATATCGGCGACTTTATGGCTACTAGGCAGCGACTTGACTCCAAAAATTGTAAAAAACTTCGGTGGTTCGTTTAAAACGCTTGCACCAGTTGAACATTGAATATCAATATTGAATGAAATCCTGAGATCATGAAGGACGGTAGATCATCATTTTTTATGATAAACTTTTACGTAATGAAAAAATCCTTTAACAATTTTATTTGGGCTTTTGAGTTATGAAACGCCGTACGGCGGAATTTTATTATAAGAATATTTATTTTTATAAAAAATATAAATAATACAAATTCTGAATAATTTTTAGATTTATAAAGCATATCCATAATATCCATATCTTTATTGCCTTCCTTGTATCTGTTCATGAACATCTCTTCCCCATCTACCACCATAGCCGCCATATCCATACTGGCGTTTAGCACGAGCTGTTTCTGGCATTACTTCGTGTACGTCACGACCCCATCGTCCTCCATATCCACCATAGCCATATTGTCTTTTTTCACGGTGTCCTTCAACGTCTCTTCCCCATCGGCCACCATACCCACCATATCCATATTGACGTTTTGCACGGGTTTCCATCTGGTCATGTACGTCTCTGCCCCATCTTCCTCCATAACCACCATAGCCGTATTGGCCATAAACATACGTGGCGACACCAAGTACAAGAAGAGAGATGGTCAAAAGTTGCATGATTCTTAGATTTGATTTCAAATCAAGTCTGATTTTTCAGTCAAATCGGATTTGTTAAATAGTCAAAGCGTGATATTCACGTCATTAGATAGGAAAAATAGGCGTCACTTTGTCAAAGAGATAAATGAGATTGCACTGAGAAATCAATTTATTCTCATTATTACTCATAAACCTTATTCGTCAAAACATGCTATTTTTAAGAGATACTTTTTTAAGAGTTCAAAAATTGACTTAAAGGGGGAACCACTTTGGGGCCAGATCTCGACAAAAAATTTTTTTGAAATGGCACTTCTAGGGTAACAAAATGCAAATAATCGATTGTGCGCACTCCCGAAGCGTGAAAATGTATCCTTGACCCTGATTCAGGCAAGATGGTTGGTGTATTAAAGCGAAAATCAAACATTTTCAAATTTTTATGAGAAAATCGTCGATTCTTAGGTTCTTCTAGGCGGGGAATCAATTGCGTGCACTCTCGAACCGTAAAAACGTTTCTTTGACCCTGATTCAAGGAAGGAATTGGTGTATTGAAGCAAACTTTTTTATTGCGTGCAAGCAATTTTTCGTATTTTTTTAATGTTTGATTTTTGCTTCAACGCACCAATTCTTTCCCTGAATCAAGGTCAAAAAAGCGTTTTCACGCTTCGGAAGTACGCGCAATCTTAGGAAAATCGAAAACGAGAGCATATGATTATTGAAAACGCTTTTCCCGTCATTGTCATTGGAAAAATTCCTTCTGAAAATGAAAAAAATCGATTTTGTGAAGCTTTTTCAAGGTTCGGCAATGCAATGTTTTGTGATTTTTTTGTCAACAAATATGATTTTTGGGGGGCAAAAAATGACTATTATTTTGCTATTTTTTGAAAATTTGCGGGTAAGGGCTGGGGAAGAGATGTTCATGAACAGATAGAAGGAAGGCAAAAAAGGCAATTGGATTGGCATAACTAGTTGGTTCATAATTTATTCATAATTTGTATTATTTGTATTTTTTATAAAAATAAATATCCGTATTTAAAAAAAGTTAAATTGTGGCAAAAAAGTTAAATTGTGGCACTCCATATCGAGATATTTTCCTCATCAAAGTTAAAGCCGTTTTTGGAAAAAAGCGTTTCTTATTTTAGGATCACCCTCTACTAAAAATTGCCACGAAGTGCACCTTCGAAACAAAAAAGTAATCAACAAAGGCAAAATTATACACTAGAATATAATTTATGATTAAAGTCGATGGGGGTCGAACACGCTCCATTAAAATGAACGATCAGAGTTCTAGCCATTAGGCCACACTGTCAAAGCTTTTTTGAAACTGGCCATGAAACAGACTTTATTTGTTATTAAAAATTAAAACATTATTATAGTTTAACAAGTTGAATATCTTTGACAAAAAATAATAAAAATACGTTTTATATAATTGTTTAATGTTCTTCTTTTTTCTCGTTCTTAGCATATTGCGCAAGCTTTTTGACAATTCTGAGTCATCCATGTGTAGTAAATTGAACTGGTATCACAATATCCTAATCCAGCCCAATAGTTACAATCTGAATCCGCGGCACCACTATTGACACATGGTGGTTGAATAAGAGGTGCAGAACATGTTCCACAGGACTTTGGACAGTTCTGAGTCATATACGAATAGTATTGTGAACTAGAACTGCAATATCCCTGTGATTTCCAATAGTCACAATCATCATCAGAATCCACGTTTACACAAGTAATTGGTTGAGCAGTTGTTGCGATTGATCCTGCTCCTATAAATATATTAGTGTTTTTACAATAGGGAATCATATATTTCCCTCTGTTTAGGTATGTAAGGGAAATAGATCAAAAATATGGCAACATGCCGGTGGACTAAAATTCAAAATTTGATTTTTTTTAAATTTGTTGACAAAATTTTTCTAAATCTTAAGAGAATCTTTAGATGCGCAAATTAACAAAACCGTTATGCTTTGCACTTTTTGTATAAGATTTTTAGTGTCGCGGTAGGAGTCGAAATTGTTGAGAATTTTTTTATGAGTCAAGTCGTACCGGGACACGTTCCACAAGTTACTGGACAATCAACTGGCATGGTTGCATCAGTTGAGCATGAGCTAATAAAATCGGCACAGTTGCTATATACGTCAAGGCATGGTTTGCAAGATTCCGGAACGGTGCTTGATGTAGTTGAGTCCACATATCGGTACTTCACTTCAAGATTGAACTTGTTGAATCTAGTATAGAGTTGCAAGATTGCCAATTCACTATCCGACGTGAGTGGAATGGGATTGGTTTTAGTTGAAATGATTGCAGAATCACCTCCGCAGAACCTAAAGGTGTTTTCATTTTTTTGAAACTTTTATATGAAATTACAAATTTCCAGTCCGATTAAATTGCCCACTCTTAAGCTTGATTTCAACGCCATTATTGTTACAACCCCAGCCAGACGAGTCGGATTTTCCGGGCGATCCACCAGCCGTGACGAAAAAGAGTTGAACCTTTTTGCCGGTTGGGGCTTTGATGTGGTACCAGGCTTTTTGTAGATAAAGATTGGTGACATCATTATCAGTACCAAGGCTTGTTTTGAGCGTTTGACAGTCGGTTGTAGTAGATGCCTAAAAGGATATTTGCATAACCTTGTTCACTTGTTTTTGATCCTGTCCTTAAATTTATTGCTGTCTCGTCTTTCGTTGCAATACTCGAACTGCAACAATCCTTTTTATCTTTCTTTTCAAAAACTTTCACAAATGTTCGAGTATCGCAACGAAGGGTCTGAAAACTGGACACTTTATGAAATTGTCGATATCGTTTTTTATATTGACTGGTAGTCGTTGAATAGGGATTAGTGCAGTTTTTTAGCCACCCATTATATTCGAATTTGAATACGTACTTGAAGTGTTGCTCCACTATTTTCAGTGCCAGGATCTCTGTCCGAGCATGTAGTACCACCAAAACCACCTGGACATAAACAAGTGTTGCACCCATTAGGATTTGGGTATCCGCCATTCAAACAAGTCACCGTTGCTGTTTGACACATACAAGAATATTGGTTGTTGATCAGGACAATGTCCCCAAATGATGGGCCATTTCTATTACCCATAGTGCTTTGGTACAAGGATTCTATTGCAGTCATGCCGTCGACTAAAAGGATATTCTTTTTGTAAAGGTTAGATTGGCAAAGTAAAAAGCTTTATTTTAATGAATTTATAGACAGGGTGTCCCAAAAAACCGGATTTTCGAGCTAATTTTCGCAAATTGTTTAAAACTTTTTTCTTAAAGTATCGGGAGACGAGCGCTTGGGGGGATATTCTGGAGGTCAAGCGCGTCTTGTGTATTGACGTTCTAGTCTTATTTCTAATAAACTGTATTCCAAATTCTACCCCTCCTTGCCTTGCTTAATTGTTTAAAATGAAACAATTTTTACTTCCATAATGCATAACACTGCCATAGTCATAGGAAGTACCCCAGTTGTAACTGTCAGATGTGGTCAGTTTTGTGAATTGGTTATCCGCTTGATTTGCTGCTGACAAAGAGATATAATTATCTCTGTCGTAGCGCGATTGATGATGGTACACTCCGAATGCATGGAAGATTTCATGGGCAATTCTGCCAAACTATAATCGAAATTACATGTTCATTTTTCGATTTTACCTCATCATCGCAATAATTGGCGCCTAGGTTAACTGGATGCTGACCATTGCCGGAGCACGATGTACAGCCTGTTTGACTGCTTGGTGCACCGTACCAACTGTTTCCAAGAAAACCGACATACGAGAAACAACCAGAAGTGACGTTGCGGAATTGGATTCTGGGGATTGCAGTCGAGCTTTCTTGGAATTTAAGACAGGTGTGGTTGGCATAGAATGCGAACACTTGCCGGATGACATTTCTTGTAACCGTTGCTGAAGAAAATCAAATTTTGTTGGCAATAGTAGCAAACTTACGAATGTTAGTGTCAAAATAGTATGAGATTGGAGAAGTCCAATGGTTGTCATTTGGTGCATTTTTAATGGCTTGACGTTTTGAACGAGTTGTGACTCCAAGCTTTTTCAGAACATCTTTACTCCACCCAAGTTCCGCTGCCGTATTTTCAATGATTTGATCAAGTTGGGGCTCAGTCAGAAACATGTCATCCTATATTTGACTCCTTTTTAAATCCTATGTAGACTGTCATACTTGGAACAAAAGACTAGCCAATACTTCATCTTTTACTTTATGGCCACTGTGTGGGGGACCTCCTTTATTTTTCACAATGGATGGATTTACCTAAAATTATTAAAAAATTTAAAAAATTTTTCTTACTTTTCCATTTTTTGCACTAGCTCTTTTCACTTGTTCTTCCGCAATTTTATTTATAATCTTGAGCTTTTTCTGGATTCCAATTAATTCATTTACATGACGGCCGATTCCTTTTGAAACAAATTCACCCATTTTCTAAAATTTTCAAATTTCTGGTCCTATCCAAAGATACAGAGTGACAACAAATGCGGTAATAGGAAAGAAGAATCTGGAGACCGAGCACCTCGATGCTCTGAGAATGCTATATATTTTTTTCTATTTTTTCGATCATTATGAAAAAGTTTCATCTTTTTCGATTTTGTAGGGAGGATTGCCCTTCGCTATGTGCCTGATCACTTGATCAATGTTCTGTCGCCCCTCCCACCGTGATCAAGCGTGATCATTTCAGCTACTCCACCCTTCTCAACCTGATCATTTGATAGGTGAACGACCCCCAAGAGTAAAAAGCGTTGATTTTTTTCCAAACCGTCAAAATTTGTATCCAGGGGTTTTTCTAAATGGAGAATTCGAATCTAAAAGAATTTTTTGATTTCGACAACTGGAAAGTAGAGAAAATCAACCGTTGGCAGTTGTATTAGTGCCGAGGATCGGAAAAGTCCCCCCTTCATCCCGACATAAGTTCGAAAAAAACTTAAGTGCCCACTTATGTTTCTACTGATATAACATGGAGTGAGGCAGAATTATGGCCCTTAACGACAATTGAAAACATTTACTGCTTTCACAGCATCCGTAACATTATCCGTAATATCAGTAATTTCATTAAGCACATCTCCCACATCAGGAATCAAAGGCAATGACAACGAAAGGGCAACTACAAACGAAATTAGAACTATACGGAACATTTTCTTCATCAGTAGCAAGCTTCACCAAGAGAATATAGACACGAGCAACTTCACCAAGAAGCTATAGAACAGTTGAAGTGAAACAACTTTGATATAGAGTGATTTCCCTGTCTTTATATAGTGATAATTACGTATGAGGGTGTCGTCGTGTTAATGATATGCAAATTTATGCTTGCCGAATTTCTTTGTTTTTCAGCATTTTTCTCGTGATGTGGCTATGTTATCATTTTAATCCCACTTCCATGCATCAGAATTTAGGATTAGCCTTTTCGAGGCAAGGAAGCAAAGTTCGAAGGCGTGAAAAAAACAAGATAATACAATAATTTATTCTGTTAAGCAAGTACCAATGTTCACGGGTGGTCACATTTTTTGTTAATCTGTTTGTCTCCAAATTCATAGTCATGATTCTAGTCAGCAAATCATGAGCCAAGCCATAGCCAGAACTAGAGCTGGGACAAGACGCAACTAACTTGACTTGATGATTTGGTGGTTTTTACGTATACGCACAGTTGTTTAGGATCGCCAAAATTTTGAAATTTGCGCGTTGGTTTTGTAGCTGAATTCCGAATTCAGCATATTCAATCGAGAGATTCATAGCCCAAAAATATGACAATTTGAAAATGTCTTTATAGCTGAGATTGGTGTTTTCGAAGAAAATGCAAACAACTTTAAAATAAAAGAAGTTGGATATTGCAGAGAAGCAATTTCAAGTACCAACCTTAAAGCCTCTCGTAGGTGCTGCGAAGCTGACGTTGAAATTTCACTGGCACGATTTCCACGAATGAGTCTCATTTGATTACCACAAGCGCAAATCATTGAGCCATAAAGAAGACACATGGATACCAAACAGTCCTTGAATTGCTCATCTTAAAGTCGCAACTTCTCATAAAGGTCTTCCACTCGAAAATCTTGTATTTCGTTAATGCCATCTTAAAAAAATATAACCAGAGGGGACTTAGTCCTAGGCTTATGCTTTCTAACCTTAGGCATAAGCCTAGGGTTAGGCTTATGCCTAGGCTTAGGCCTAGTCTTAGGCCTAGACTTAGGCCTAGACTTAGGCTTAGGCATAGGCTTAGACCTAGGCTTAGGCATAGGTTTAGGCATATATATATATATAAGCCTAGGCCTAAGCCTAGAAGAATAGCCGGAAATTTCGATTAAAGTCGATGATCCTAAATCGGCTATCGAATCTTGAATATCCTAAATCGGCTAGCTGTGCAGAATTGGCTGAAATTCAATATCGGCAACAACATATAAACCATTGGTAAGCTTAACTTTTTCGTTGGTTTTTAGGCTATTCTTATTGCTGGATTGTATGTTTCGCTTTATTACCAGGTTTATTTTGATATTATTATAGAAAATTACGTACAAGAGTGTTGCATCGTTAATGGTATGCAAATTTATGTTTCTCGAATTTCTTTGTTTTTCAGCATTTTTCTCGTGACTGGGTGCTTTTTTTGTTATGTTATCCTTTAATCTTCTCGCTTAACAAAGGAATACATGATTATTGCGAATTATCGCGATTGGGGCAAGGGTGTCTAAAAGCGCAAAAAAACAAGATAATAAATAATTTATTCTGCTAAGCGGGTAACTAATGTTCACGAATGATCATATTTTCATGAATCTGTTTGTCTCAAATATAGCATTTTGAATGTTGGCCCTTACCCGCAAATTTTCAAAAAATAGCAAAATAATAGTCATTTTTTGCCCCCCAAAAATCATATTTGTTGACAAAAAAATCACAAAACATTGCATTGCCGAACCTTGAAAAAGCTTTAAAAAGTGAATTTTTGTCGTTTTCAGAAGGAATTTTTCCAATGGCAATGACGGGAAAAGCGTTTTCAATAATCATATGCTCGCGTTTTCGATCTCCCTAACTTGTTGCCCTTGTAAAAATAGGTAAAAAATTAATCTCACTAAATAAATTCAACTTGAAACCGTCCCGAATAGTTGGCAAAAAGTGACCTTTTCCAAAATTGTAGATCTTGACCTCCAGAATATTATAGAAAAAACTTATTCAATTTTCTGTCTATTTGGCAGAAAATAGCCGCCTCGACGCGTCTCGACTTCTAGACGCGTCGAGACGAGCACTAATTGCTTTCTTGAACGTTCAAAGATTGACTTAAAGGGGGGGAACACTATAGGGTCAGTTCTCGACTAAAAAATTTTTTTTGAAATGGTGGTTCTAGGGTAACAAAATGCAAATAATCGATTGTGCGCACTCCAAAGCGTGAAAATGCATCTTTGACCCTGATTCAGGGATGATGGTGGGTGTATTGAAGCGAAAATCAAACATTTTCGGATTTTTATGAGAAAACCATCGATTCTTAGGTTTTTCTAGGCGGGGAATCAATTGCGCGCACTCCCGAACCGTGACAACGCTTCTTTGACCCTGATTCAGCGAAGGAATTGGTGTGTTGAAGGGAAAATCAAACATTAAAAAAATACGAAAAATCGAGATCTGGCCTTAAAGTGGTCCCCCCTTTAAGTCAATCTTTGAACTCTTAAAAAAGTATCTCTTAAAAATAGCATGTTTTGACGAATAAGTTTTATGAGTAATAATGAGAATAAATTGATTTCTCAGTGCAATCTCCTCTATCTCTTTGACAACGCCTCTTTTTCCTACCTAATGTGTAAATATCACGCTCATTTTGACTATTTAACAAATCCGATTTGACTGAAAAATCAGACTTGATTTGAAATCAAATCTAAGAATCATGCAACTTTTGACCATCTCTCTTCTTGTACTTGGTGTTGCCACTTATGTTTATGGGCAATATGGCTATGGTAGTTATGGTGGAAGATGGGGCAGAGATGTACATGACCAAATGGAAACCCGTGCAAAACGTCAATATGGATATGGTGGGTATGGTGGCCGATGGGGAAGAGATGTTGAAGGGCTAGAACACCGTGAAAAAAGGCAATATGGCTATGGTGGATATGGAGGACGATGGGGTCGTGACGTACACGAAGTAATGCCAGAAACAGCTCGTGCTAAACGCCAGTATGGTTATGGCGGCTATGGTGGTAGATGGGGAAGAGATGTTCATGAACAGATGGAAGGAAGGCAAAAAAGGCAATTGGATTGGCATAACTAGTTGGTTCATAAATTATTCATAATTTGTATTTTTTATATTTTTTATAAAAATAAATATCCTTATTTGAAGAAAGTCAGGGTTAGGATTCCCCGGATTTATCCAGATTTCCCCGGGGGAATTCTGGCGAAATCTTTTTCTCCCAAGAATTACTTGGTTTAAAACCAAAGCCAATTTAGAAACAAATTGGCTTTAATCGGTATTCGATCCCACGACCTTGTGACTACGAAGCCGCTGACTTGTCACTGCACCACCAAAGCACTTTTGAGGAAGGGAAAATTTTTAAATCAAGTAATTCCGGGGAAAAGATTCCCCCAAAATTCTCCGGGTAAATCCGGATTTATCCAATTTCCCCGAGATAAATCCGGATAATTCTATTTCCTAACCCTGCTTATAATCATTATCAACTCTGATCAACGATTTAGATTTGATTCACCCTGTATAGCGATTGTTTAAATCTCATTTCAAACAAAAATATTTGCTTCCTTATCACGAAGATGAAAATTGTTTTTGTAATAAAAAATGCTATTTGTCAAGGAAACCTCTGTTGAACAGTCTTGAACGACAAGAGTATTGCCATTTCAAGAACAAGTTTTTAAACAAATGATTTTTTGTCGGCAAATAAGAAAAATTACAGCATTCATTACACTTGAATTTGTTTGTGCCCAAACGTTCGAATTAAAAAGGAATGTACTTTTATTTTCAAAATTATAATCATGAAAATTAAAACAATTGAAAAAATTCAATACTCATCATGTTGTCAGCTTTAGCTAAAACTGTATACAAAAATTCGATATTTTTGTGTGCCAAAAAGATTTCCTGGTTCAGTTGTCTTGTATTCAAAATAAATAAATTTCGGTGGTCGTTGAACTTCTGGAAAAACTGCATGTGGTCCAGCCATGCAATACCACCTTCCACCATATTTGGAAAGAAGAGCACGATTAATATCATCACAAATTTCTTAGTCATCATACAAATGAGAGCCCGTACTTTGACTTTGTTCTGAGCCCAAGTTCGAATGTCGGTGTTTGTTAACGGCTTCAGTAACAGCTTGAGTGACAAATTCAAGCATATCTTCAGGGAAATTGGTTTCTTTGATGCATTCTCTTGAGTTAAATTGTCCCATTTTAAGCTAATTCTAAAACTAAAAACTTAATTATTTAAAAAATATTGTTACCGTCATATCTGAAAGCTTTAAATATGCCTAGGCGTATCTGAAAATTTCAGAAATTAAAGACTCAGATAGGCCTAAACCTAGGCTAGGTTTAGGTGTTAAAAAAATATTGGGTTGTTTGGGCGAATAAAACATAATGGTGACCCTTATGTTTTTTGACAATTTTTGGGGGAAGATCGCGTAAAAAAATTAATGGGTAAGAAGGGATGAAAAATTTTGTAATTGTCCAGTACTTCCTCCAAACCAAAACCCATTTTGCGCCGCTGCTTGAAACTTATTCATTTTTAAAATTTTGAATAGCCCCTCATCCCATCAAAATTCCTGATTACGTGCTTGTTGATAGAATTGTTTAGAGAATGGTTTCTTTATTGAAATGATTAAAGATAGGCTGCCACCTTTCATCTTACCCTTACAATGTTGAAGAGTTTGTATTTAATGGTCTTGATAAGATCTTTGTTATAAATATAAAAATTTCTTGCGCTTATAAACATTTTATTTTTGTTCAATTTAAAGTTTTCCTGGTTCTAATTTTTTCCCAAACTTCTCATTCTTTTCTTTCCTATATTAGAAAATTTTAGGAACAAATTAAATGTTATCCATTAAATTAATTCTGCTTTTTATGGTATTTACATGTTCTTTGAGCTTTGATTATGAAAAAGCTAATTCATGTTCACAAGCACTAAATTCTTGTGGCAATCTTTGTCGTGACTCTAAACAATGCGTTAAAAAATGTGTGGATGAATTTGCTGGAAGAGTTTGCTCAGGGTCTTACTATTATCTTAGTCAAAGCGACATCGCAGGCTGGTTGGAATGATAAATTACATTTGTATTTTCGCAACACCCTGTAATCCAAATTTTTAATATGTTTAAATTTTTTAATAAATATCCTAATACTATAAACGTGTAGTGTATGTACAAGGTGGTCTTAAAATTCTGACTAGGATTGTGAATTTGACAGAAAAAACAGGTTTTTTCTAGATTTTGACAGAAATTAACAGATTTCGACTGTCTAAATTAGGGTTGTTGTATCGATATTATATCGATACGAACCCTAGTCATTTCATTAAGTTTTTGCTATTTGATAAGTTTGACATAAAGTCTGACAAAATGAAATTTTTTTGATTAAAAATTTTAATCAAAAAAATTTCATTTTGTCTGACTTTATGTCGTATCGATATTGCTACAAGTCTATAGGAAACGATTGCTACAAGTCTATATTTTAAGAGCCTAAAAGAATTTTTCCGAAATTCGACGCCTAAAAAAAGTTATGGGGTCTTTAGTCCAAAAAACACCGTTTCCCATACAAAATGGGGTTTTCAGATCTTGCTCAAAATAAATTCGGATACGAAAATTTTTGCTTTTATCGTACTCAGGACACAAAAAATCATATTCTGAAAAAAATCGCATAAAAATTCATTTAATTTACAGATTTTGGCAGGTGTACTTATAATTATGATACAGTCAAAAATGAGTACTAAGTTTTGTCGATTTCTTACAAAGAGTATGCATGCAATTCTAGAAAAAAAATTTTAGCAATTAGTTTTTAAGCGTAACAAACATTTTTCAAAAAGTTTTGGGGTCACACGAAGTCGACAATGTTGAAATATACGAAAAATCGGGATGTACTTATAATTATGATACGGAGTGTATAAGGATCGATCCGTGGAGACAACAATTTTCCAAAGTGTTCAATTTTTTTGTTGAAATCGGCATATACTCTAGGTTTTCGACCATGCTGAACACGATGGTGCAAAAATTTCGACCCCAAACCTTACTTGGAACCGAAATCTGGCTATATGAACCATTTTTCTGGTATTATGGGGGTATTTTGGCCAATATCTCGGTCAAATGAAAAGATTGAGCTTAGATCAAGGGCTTATCAGAAAGCTGGGATAATATGCTACATTTTTTGTAACATATTATGGGTTCAAACTCAAAGCCATAAAAAGTTATGGAGCTATTTTTCAAATTTTGGTCATTTTTTGAGGCACTAATTTGAGAAAAATTTTTTTCGGCCACTAAAAACGGCATTTTATAGTACCACTTTAGAGATTCCTAATGGTACCTTGCTTTGGTCATATAACTTTAGCCTGGCTGAGATATAACGTTTTAAAGTTGTGTTATTCGAAATTGAAAATTCTTTAGATTAGCAAAATTTGCCATAATTTATATATATTCAGAAAATTTATGAAAAATGGAGCATTTTTTGTTTTTACAGTAAATTCTGAATCGTATCGTTGTCGAAATAATCGCGTTTGAATTTGGCGATTTTGAGTTGTGATTTTGAATTTTCCGCCAAAACCTGATTCAGGGTGTCTATTAATGTTTCATAATGACGTTTTCACGCTTCGACGATGCGCGCAATCGATTTCTTGCATGATTTTACCCCTAAAAATGATCGTTTTAGAAAAGAATTTTTTCTTAGATTGGCCATAAATGTCACGCCCTTTAAGGAAACCTCTGTTGGACAGCCTTGAACGACAAGAGTATTGCCATTTCATAAATCGAGTTTTTAAACATATAAACCGACTGATTTTTTGTCGGCGAATAAGAAAAAATTACAGCATTCATTACACTTTGATTTGTTTGTTGCCCAAATGGTTCGAATTAAATTAAGGAATGTACTTTTATTTTAAAAAATTTCAAAACTATAATCAACACTGTTCAATATAGTAAATTTATGCGAGGAATCGATTGCGCGCATCGAAAAATTCTGAAAATTTTTTCCGGGGGGTCAAAAAATGGAAAAAATTGCGTCAAAATTAGAGGTTATAAGTTTTAATCCCAACAAAATCATTTTTAGGAGTAATTTTATGCGAAGAATTTATAGCCCCTAATTTTGACGCATTTTTTTCAATTTTTTGACCCCCGAAAAATTTTTAGAATTTTTCGATGCGCGCAGTCGATTTCTCGCATAAAATTACCCCTAAAAATGATTTTGTTGGTGTTAAAACTTATAGCCCCTAATTTTGATGCAATTTTTTTATTTTTTGACCCCCGGAAAAAAGTTTCAGAATTTTTCGATGCGCACAATCGATTTCTCGTATAAAATTACATTAGAAAATCACTTTCTAGGGGCTTTCTGACAGAAAAATTTTGAACAATGACTCTGTAGAAGTTGTTCTAAGTGAGGTATCGATGTATGCTGAATAGAATCAGTCTTTTTGAGGGTAAGCCGTGTTTTCGTGTCAATATCTATACTTTTTCAAATTCTGGATTTTTTCAAAAGAGCTTTCAAAGATTTGACTTTTTTTTAAACTGTTTATATTTGCTTATAGAAGTCGATTTTTTAGATGAAATATTTGGCCTTATTATTATTTGTCATTCTTTCTTTGAATGTTTATAACAGCAAAGCTGTAATTGAAAGGGATTTCGATATTCAAGAGTAAACAAAGTGTGATCGAGCATTTCCAAAATTAATACTTTTTAGACATCTTATAAAGCGCCAAGTGAGTTGTACGAAAGGTGGAGCTGATCTTAATTGCCCAGGAGAATGTGCCATTTCATGTGAGCGTCAAGGTACACAAGAAAGTTGTGAATGTTGTTGTTAAACGAATCAAATAAGTCAACAAGATTTTATAATCAGTATTTTTCAAAATGATTCAATAATAAATTTTTATCTTAAAAGCAAGACGCAAAAAGTTGTGACCAAAATTCAGATTTCAAAAAGTATTTGAAAATATGAATTCGTGTACATGTTTTCGTTGTAATAATCAAACTTTTTTGAATTTTTTGTAGAAAAATTGCGAAAAAATAGCATGAATCGACAGAGAATTTTATGCTGAACAACTTTGCTAATGTAAGTTTGCATAAAAAATTATTTTCTCCAATCAAAAATGCAAAATAAGTTTCAATTCATGCAGGATTTTCGTTTCAATATACAAAAATTAAAATTTATTTTGCATTTTTGATAGAATAAAATAATTTTTTACGTAAACTTCAATTAGCAAAGTTGTTCAGCATAAAATTCCCTGTCGGTTGATGCTATTTTTTCACGATTTTTCTGCAAAAAATTCAAAAAAGTTTGATTATTACAACGAAAACATGTACACAAATTCATAATTTCAAATGCATTTATTTCAATGGGGAAAAAGATTCAGATGATGCCGTAAAAACAAAAAATACTCAATTTTTCATGATCTTTCAGAAGATATTATTTTTTCATATGGTTGTAAATTACTGGACTGGTCCTTTAAAGCTAAAAAAAGAGTCAAAATATATCATGCAGTTACATGTTTTTTGTTAACTCTAAAAATGTTTACATTTCGGATTTAGGAAAAAAATTTTCACAGGGCAAACGCTTAGCTTTCATTTAAAAAAAAAGAACTTGCGAAAAAGTTCTTGAAATGGCCGAGATATCCTCTATTCTTTGGTCCGCAAACACTTATGATACAAAGGGATTGTACAGGGTGATTAAAAAATAAAAATTTTGCGATTTTCAAAAAATTTCAAGTCTTTTAATTTTCACCAGGATAACCCTATAGAGGCTTTTCTATGCGAGGAATTGATTGTGTGCATTGCCGAACCTTGAAAACGCTTCCCTGATTCGATGAAGAGGCATGTGCATGGAAGCGAAAATAGGCTAATATCCCTGTATCAAAAATGGGAACAAATATGGAGTGCCACAATGTTCAAGTTTCTTCAAATAAGGCTATTTATTTTTATAAAAAATATAAATAATACAAATTCTGAATAATTTTATGAACCAACTAGTTATACCAATCCAATTGCCTTTTTTGCCTTCCTTAAATCTGTTTATGAACATCTCTTCCCCATCTACCACCATAGCCGCCATATCCATACTGGCGTTTAGCACGAGCTGTTTCTGACATTACTTCGTGTACGTCACGACCCCATCGTCCTCCATATCCACCATAGCCATATTGCCTTTTTTCACGGTGTTCTAGCCCTTCAACATCTCTTCCCCATCGGCCACCATACCCACCATATCCATACTGGCGTTTTGCACGGGTTTCCATCTGGTCATGTACGTCTCTGCCCCATCTTCCTCCATAACCACCATAGCCGTATTGCCCATAAACATACGTGGCAACACAAAGTACAACAAGAGAGATGGTCACAAGTTGCATGATTCTTGGATTTTGTTTCAAGTCTGATTTTTCAGTCAAATCGGATTTGTTAAATAGTCAAAATGAGCGTGATATTCACGTCAGTAGGTAGAAAAAATAGGCGTTAGTTTGTCAAAGAGATAGAAGAGATTGCACTGAGAAATCAATTTATTGTCATTATTACTCATAAAACTTATTCGTCAAAGCATGCTGTTTAAGAGATACTTTCTTAAAAGTTCAAAGATTGATTTAAACGGTACAAGTTATCAAACAAATAAAATAATGTATACAAATTAGTGTTCGATCCCGAGTTCGGAATTGACCTATTGACCGGGACGGGATTTGAAAAAAAATTTACCTTGGTCTCCACGGGACGGGATGCCAAAAATCCAGGGATTTTTGGGACGGGACGGGATCGATCACTAATACAAATCAGTAAATTTTCATGAATAGACGCTTTCTTGAACACTCGAAGGTCTCAGACAACAAGTGTTAAACGGTTTGAGCGGGCTTCAAGTTGAATTTATTTAGTGCGATTAACGCATGGGAAAGATTTTAGGAGTCATTCCAAGCAAATTCAACCTTCAGTAAAATGTAAAATCTGGTCTGAAGCTCAAAAACTCGATTTTACGTTAATTTTTTGAAATTTCTAACCTATCTAAAACACCCTAGAAAATTTTTTTTGCCTAAAATTTCTATCTGGCCAATGTATTTCAACACGCAGAACATTTCTATTGTGGTTTCAAAAAACTCAAGAAAATGATTTTTTTCGATCGACCTACTTGTCAGTGCAAAAATGGCTCAAAAATTGAAGTTTGTCGGATTGTTTGAAACCACACTAGAAATATTCTCTGTGTTGAAATACATCAGCCAAATAGAAATTTTGGACGAAAAAATTTTCTAGGGTGTTTTAGATAGAATAGAAATTTCAAAAAATCAACATAAAATCGGGTTTTTGAGCTTCAGACCAGGTTTTACATGTTTAATGAAAGTGGAATTTTCTCGGAATGGCTCTAAAAAACTTTCCCATGCGTTAATCTCACTAAATAAATTCAAGATGAAGCTCGTTCGAACTATTTTGAGCGGGTTTCAAGTCGAATTATTTCAAACCTTTGAAAGCCCAAGAAAGTGTCTCTTAAAAACTCAACACATTAGTTTGAGCTAAGACTACCATGACAAGAAACGCCACGTACAAGATAATTAACACTATTGCATGAAAACGTTTTACATTAAATCTTTGAACAACCAATAAAATTGCTGTTATTATTAAGTTTGCACTTAAAAATAGCACCATGAGCTTTTTCACCGTATCGACGCCACTATTTGGATGGGTACGAGTCTTAAAAAAATTATTTTTATATTTTTATCAAAAATCGATTTTTATTTACCGTGACATATTTTCCTTGAGCTTTAGCAATGAAGAATGAAAGGCCAAAACCAATCATGAGGTCTATAAAATATTGATTTATTGTCCAAAAAAGTTGCCTTACTAAAAAGTGGTCCACCGATAGCCGCAGAAATTGCCATACGAGGAAAACCTTGTTTAGCGACTGAAAAATCTGCTACCATATCATTGATGCTGTTTGCCCAAGCCAAGATGGTTAGGCCAAGGAGCTAAATTTTTATTTTTACATCTTTTTGAATTTGATGCGAACCTCATGTGATACACCTGCCATTACACCAATCATAGAAGCAATATCAACAACTTCATTAGCTATGACATAAATCCATGCGACGGATAAAACAAAGCCAACATATGCTGCCACTGGCTAAAATTTTAAATTTTGATGCACAATAAAAAATGTACAGGGTGGCGCAAAAAGTGGATTTTTTTATTTTTTGGGATCTAAAAGATTACCTTATAAAATCTCGGCTCATGAGTAAAAGTGGTGAAGAAATATATCATTGCTGCCAAAATGACGGATAAAATCAATGCAAATGCCCATAAACCTGGTCCTCCACTAATAATTTGTGTGTTTAAAACTAAAAAGGGTTTTATTCAAATTTAAGATACCCTAATTTCATGTAGATGAGCCGCATACATAGATAAGCCACACCTTTAAATATTGGTCAAAACAATGATTTAAGCTATTTTTAACCATCGGAATCGTGTTCACTAACCCAGAAAACTCCCAGAAACTCATTTTTATTAAATTTGAAAATTTTCGATTTTTTCGATTTTTGCCAGGTTTTGACTTTATGATTTTAAAATGTCAAAACTTTATATTAACAAAGTTCTGGTGATTTCCACATATATAAGCCGCGGCTAATCTGCATGAAATTAGGGTAGTTTTTATAACCTACGCATGAATGCAAATAATATTGTCAGAGGCGTTGTAAGACAATGTATTAACGCTAAAGATTTGCACCAAGAACATTCAGCTACCGGTATAGTTAGGTTCAAGATAAAATAGATGGGGATCTAAAAATTTGAGTAAGTTTAGCCCATGGTATAAGTGCGACAAAAAATAAAACTTACTGGTTAAAATGCATAACTGTTACAGGGTGTCTAATTTATCTTAAAGGAGGGCGTGTAAAGTATGGTCGAGTGGAAAATTTTTTTGAATTTTTTTAACAAGTGACCCTTTAGGGGTAATTTTGTGCGAGGAATCGATTGCGCGCATCAAAAAAATCTGAAAAAATTTTTCGGGGGTAAAAACCCCTAAAAATGATTTTGTTGGAGTTAAAACTTATAACCCCTAATTTTGACGCAATTTTTTTCATTTTTTGACCTCCGGAAAATTTTTCCAGAATTTTTCAATGCGCGCAATCGATTTTTCGCATAAATTACCTTTAAAGGGTCACTTGTTAAAAAAATTCCAAAAAATTTTCTACTCGACCATACTTTACACCCTCCCTTTAAAATGTTTACCTTTACAATTATATAAATTTTCATAAACCAATTTGAAGATTTCAATTCATCCATATTCAAGGGATTTAGATGTTTTAGCAAATCTGTATAAATCCCATGCCAAGAAACATCTTTTGACGGTGGAAGTGGGGCTAAAATCTTCGCTTTTTTTATTTTTATACTTTTTTGACATACTGGTTATAGAAGTTCCCCTGCTCTTTGCTTCTTGTACCGAAATTACTTCATGGTGACCATGGACATATACAAGTGAGGAATCGTCTGACTCTAAAATTTGCTTTTAATACTTTACTTTTTTTATTACATACCATCGTCATCATCATCTTCATCAACCACAGGGAAAAATTTTCCATGATCTATTATAGGCCTTTGTTCTTCATAATCTTCTTCGTCAACACCCTTTGCGATCATACTTGGAAGCATCATATTTGCAGCCAATTGGATTTTTAGTGGACCATATAGAGCGAAATCGGATGGGATATTGATTGAAGCTTGAGTATCTCGTCTCGAAGGCACTGTGGTCACACATCCTACTTTGTTTGAGAATTTGACGATTTTATCTCGATCTAGATTTTTTGACGGGTAAAAAAGATTATTATTTTTTTGCACCAGGCCCATAACCAGGATCCCTAGTGCTAGTGGGGGCTAGGGGAGTCAGACCCCTGTCGCGCCGAAGGCGCGAATAAATTTTTACATAGTCACCCTTATGATTTTTTCACAGCTCAGCTCCACCCCCATTCGTCAAATCCTACGCTTCTGCTCACTGTTCCTAAAACATAATATTTTTACCTGAAACAATATCACTTTTAGACCTTATCAAAGAAATCTTCTTTTGGTTGTGATCTTTATGCTCATCATCCACATCATATGAAATTTCGTCCGGATGAAGAGGCTTTTCCACCCAACCATTAACTATTGTTTGTTCTACAGTTGAAACGCCCAATAAATTGTGATTATCATTCGGAATAGAAAGTCGCATATTTTCATTAGGAACAGAATTGTTGCCATTGGGAATTGATAGACGCGTATTGCCATTTGGTATAGATAGCATAGAATTCATAGCAGATGCTTTTTGCTCTAATGCATGGAGTTCTTCAGCTTTTAGTTCTAAACTTTTTTAAACTAGTTTTAAGACGCGGTCTCGTAAGAATCACAGCGGGTCACGGATCAGAAAATTCGAGTATAAAAGTGCCTTCTCGAGATCACCAACAGTCATTCTTGCACTTTTGGCCCCAAATCGGAGTCGGGAATTCGATTGGCGTCGGTTTTAACCGAATCGGAGTCAATCCTGACAAGTTAATTTTTTCCACAATGGTGATGTTTCAAAAATTTTTCTCAATTTCGTGATCAGGGATCTATATCCAATCGATTTTAGGCGAAACAAAAAAATTTCCCTGACCCATGAAACGCGACTTTTTGGGTGATTCTTACAGAGATCGTCTCTTATTTGTATGGTGTTTAAAAATTAATTTTTGATTATTCCAAATTTACCGTCAGGTTTATCCACGATAGTTAAGTTACGATCCAATAATGTTAGAGCACGTTCCATCTTACGAAGTTGTCGTTCTTTCTTCTTTCTAGATTGTGAAATTTGTCTACCGAAAACCACCGTGCACACATAAATGGCATATAGTACCAAGAGAACTATAAAATTTGGAATTTTCAAATAAGTTTTTTTCAACTTACAAGCAGGCTGCCATATATAAACTTGGGTGTCATAAAATAGAATAAAGCAGATCCAGCCGATTGCTATCAAATAAAAAATGATATCTCTCAAAATTGGCCTCCTCATGACTTTAAATGGTTTTGCTATTATTATAGCAGCTACAACCAGGGTTGTAATAAAAATTCCAGCACCTAAACAAATAGAACCGATTATATAAATAGAATTGGACCCCCTGAATTGGGGGGGGGGGCTGGGCCAACAAGTCTACAGGATGGGCCAAAAAATGGCACTTTTTTGAGTAAATTTTCGCGAAAAAAATTTAGTACTAGTTTCCAATAGCCACTGCAAATGACAGGAGTCTGTATCCGAAAATTTTGTTTTGAGAGATGGTTGACCACTGATTTGAAAGGTGAGAATCTGCCCTACAACTTTTATCAAACACCTCTAGAAAATTTTTGCTTCAATAAAAAGTTATACTCAAATCTTTGAGGCATACCCTGATTTCATTACCGGGTTTTTGACAAAGATCGGCATTTTTGACCCGGTTACAGGAATTTTTGTCAAGGACAGATATTTTTGCTCTGAACCTGCACCACGAATCTGGACCCAAAAATAAAGTTTTTCAAAATTGGTCTAAAATGATCAGAAATTGTTGGCCTTAGCCTAAAACAACTCATGTTTTGGCAAAAAGAAATAAGTTAACATAGGTTTTGGGATTTTGCTAAGCTAAAAATGTCAAAAAATCACCATGTTTCAAGAATAAATTAGCTTTAACTCAAAAAATTCCTGTACTAACATAGCAAACCCAATATACCAAAATGTTCCTGGGAGTCTGAACTGCAAATTTTTCAATAACTGTCCTTGACAAAAATTCCCGTAACCGGGTCAAAAATGCCGATCTTTGTCAAAAACCCGGTAATGAAATCAGGGTATGCCTCAACGATTTGAGTATAATTTTTTATTGAAGCAAAAACTTTCTAGAGGTGTTAGATAAAAATGTAGGGCAGATTCTCACCTTTCAAATTTGTGGTCAACCATCTCTCAAAACAATTCCTACGAGGAGATATGCTCAAAATACTAAAAAGATATTTTTCTAACAAGGT
>JAQGBS010000478.1:0-21573 GCA_034698545.1 Acrobeloides obliquus
ATGCAAGTATAGCCATAACCACAGCGATTGTTGACGCATGAACCAACAGGCTGAATTCCAGTTGAACACACTAAAACAAGTCTTAAAATTAAAGGGGGTGCAAATTAGGGCCCTTTCTCTAAAAATTTTTTTTGAAAAATGATTTTCTAGGGGTAAAATCATGTGAGAAATCGATTGTGCACATCCTCGTCGTGTGAAAATGCTTCCTTCACCTTGCTTTCGGGAAAATAGCACTATTTCTTGCAAAAATAGCACTATTTTTAACGTAAATAGTGCTATTTTCGCGAAAACAAGGTGAAGGGAGCATTTTCACGCGACGGGAATGTGCACAATCGATTTTCACCCTATTTTTACCCCTTAGAGGTCATTTTTCAACAAAAATTTTTTTTGAGAACGGGCCCTAATTTGCACTCCCTTTTAAGAAACCCCGAAAGGTGAATATTTTGAATAGAACAAATTAGAGACTTACAACTAGTATTAGAACTCAAAAAAGTTGAACTTGACTTGATGAGCATAACAGGATACCTTCTATAGATATAATAAGGTGCCTTGCGAAAATAAGCATCGGCATAAGTTATAAAACCTAAACTTTTTATTTGGTCACTTCTGTTATAGAGGCAGTGGAGGCAATTCCTCATCTGAAATTTTCAAAAGGCTGAAAAACCCCCAAAGTTCTCCTCTTATGATTCTCAAACATGAGGCTTTTGTTTTTTCTGCCACCGCGAAATAATTTTTGCTCCTTTCTAGGTATGTCCGAAGCAAAACCCCTATTACAGCACTGAATAAAACTTTATAAAAATCTTACCAAAAAATATAAAAATCAACATTTTTATTAATATTTATCATAAATAAATTATTCGAATAAGACAATATTAAAAATTAAACAAATAATGCATTTTGTGTATATGTAAAAGGAAAAACGGATATCTTGTGAAAAGGAAAAACGGATATACGTTGCGAAGTGTGAAATATAATAGCGGCTGAAATAAAATATTGTAAGAATAACAAAGATTACAGTAAAAACGACTGCGTCATGAAACAGATCATTTGTTTTTTATACGAACATATGAAACGTCTGAAATAATTCTAATACAATCCTTAGCAGAAAAATTAGAATAATTCTAATCTATTAGAATACAGGGTGGAGCATAAAAACCGCATTTTTGCGATTTTTTGAATTTTTTATGAAAACAACTTCCTAGAGTAATTTTTATGCGAGAAATCGATTGCACGCATCAGAAAAATATTTTAACCATTGATATTTTGATTTTTTCAATTTTTAAATTCGAAAAATCGCAAAAGTGCGGTTTTTTTTGTATATTTCATAACTTTTTTAGATGTCTGCATGGTTAAGTGGGGAAGTTGGTTCACCCCCATGTATTCACGCAGCAGGGTCCGGGTTCGATCCCCGGTCCTCGGACACTTAGAGGTTATGACCGTGTGACTAAGGCTGTTTTGACAAAAAAAAATTTCAGAGATTAACCCCGTGAGAAGCACTTTATTTGATCCTTGAGAACTTTTACTCCGCGGTCAAATCTGGCATCTGATTTTGCTTCCATTTTTCTGACGTTAGCAAAACAGAAATAAAGCTAAATTTTAGATTTGAGCTTGTTCAAGTGTGACCATGAGATAAAAGATCTTGTGGGGAAATGGAATACTGCTTTTTTGAGAGAGAGGGAGTCAGATATCAGCTGAACTTCATTTGGATTGGAATCCAGTTGACTATTAGATAAATTTTCGTTTTTTAGCCCAACTCCAGGCAAATAATATCAATACAGTTTGGCTGGGCGGAGAGGCAGGAAATATTGGCTAGGGTGCTTTTGTATTCTTATATTGGAGTGATAGAAGTAACTTTGACTATAACAACTTGAATATTCGTGAGAATATTTTTTATTTCGAAAATTAAAATTTTTTCTTTTAGCTAATCAATTTTTGGAAGCCAACTATTTGACGATGGATTCTACCGGAAATTGGGTTCCCACAACCGATGATCAAGAGGCATATCCTTTTATTTGTGAACCACCACTTCAAAAGTCATAAAAATTTTCAATTTTTTAATAGAATAAACATTTTATTTCGTTAAAAGTAAAATCTGATTGTTGGTTGGCTCTATTCGTTGCCATTCTACCAGTTTTGCCTCCTCTTGAACTCTTTTCAACCTTACCTCGAAGCACTTGTTGGCTATCGGTCTTGTGGTTGTGGTTAGTTTCGAAGTTTATCAACTAATTTGGGCGAGTTTCCAAACAACATGACTCCAAATAATAGAATCCTTCCCTCGAATCCTCTATGGAGACACCCAGATATTCTTCACCATTACACATTTTAAGTGATTTGTTTTCACCGTCAATTTTTAGGGTCATTTTTCACAGACATACCCTTTTTAGGCAAAATGCTAGAATTCCTGTCTGCCATAATAAGAATGCATGAAAATCGAGACATCCCAGATTTCATCACCAAACAAGATTGATCTCCTTTTTCACCTGATCTCAGTCCCCTGGATTACTCTATTTGGAGTTTATTAGGGGCAAAAGTTTGCACAAAGCTACACAAGTCAATTGTATCTTTGAAGCGGGCGTTTTTAAAAGCATAGAATGAGTTTCCGATTGAAACAATCATCAAGATTGTCGATGCCTTTCCTAGACGTTTAAGCCTAAGCCTAAAGCCACGAGCAGTAATTTTAAATAAATTCTTTAATTAATGTTGATTGTTGGGTTTAATAAAATTTTGTTTTAAATTTTCAAAAAATGCAAGTGATCAGGTTACTTATTGGCATCCTGTAGAAACGGTGCCTGGATGACTTTAAATAAACATGTTAATGGTTGTTTTAGCCTCTGATCGATGTGATGCAATTGTAAACTGAGAAGAAAGCCCGAATTTCAATCGACGAGAAGGAAGAATCTGAGCCAGCCGTTGATCAATCGTCCTCTAATGCATCCGATGGAGAAGCAAAAGAAAAAAATGTGAAAGATGATAAGACATTTGAGCTTTTTATAGCTAGAGATTTTAGCTCGAAATAAAACGATTGTGTCCAGAGAATCGGAATCCGATGAGGCAAAGGAAACCCGACTAGTCAAAAGATTGGCTTCAAGTGATGAGGATGAAGGTTCTGGTGAATAATAGGTTGTATTTTAATGTCATGTTTCAACTTTTTTATTTATTTGGGCAACTTTTTTGGGAAACTTTATAGCTTAGGCCTAAGCCTAAGGCCTATGCCTAAGCCTAAGCCATAAAGTTTCTCAAATGATAATAATTGTTTTCGATGTTACATTCAAAAAATGTTACAAGAAAAAATATCGTCCAATCAAACTAATAAAAGCTTTCCATTAATAGTTCTGTTGAATTTTCCTTTCTTATTCTCGGCGAACGAATTTTGCTTGTTGCTCGAAGTGCAAATCCCATCCTTGTAGTGGCAACAATAGCAACAATCAAGATTTGATGTATCACATGCCTTTGCTTGACAAAACACTGTACTTAATTGAGTAGCATTTGGATTGCATCCATAGTTTTTCCAGACCAAGTTCGTTCCATTAGTAGAATTCAAATCTATCACAGCACACTCGTTTTGACTATTATCCGGGAATCCTGGTGCCCAGTCGGTGAACCCAGAAAGCTAAATTTGCCATTAAGACCAAAACGATGAGAAACTTTGCCTGAATTTCACTTAGATCATAATCGTACCAGACCCATTTTCCAGCCATATTTTTATGTAATCCAAAGTAAAATGGAATGGTCGACTTGCCAGAGAAAGGGTTGTTGCCTCTTGGGACATATTCTAAATTTTAACATGAAATTCAGACAAATCAAATCCTACTGTTGATAAAATTTTGTTTTTCACTAGTCAGAACGAAAGAAGGGATTATTGGTAGATTCGGATCATAACTACACAGATCTAAGGTGCTGTTCGGATAATAGCCTAAAACATTAACAAATCCAATGCATTCCGCATATTTGGTGTATCTTTTGTTGGCATTATCATAGTAAAAAATCGGAGTATATAGAATAACATCTCCACAGTAGCAATTTGCTAAAATAGCATATACAAGATATACAACCGGTTCTCAATAGTAACTTACTGGATATAGTAACCCCTTAGGTTCTATCCAAAAGTCACTATATCAAGAATAGATATAATGTACAGTCGAGCCTTGATATAGTGACTCACTAGGCCCAGTCCGCAAGGAGAGCACTATAATGAGGCTTGGCTGTACCAGAGATGCGCTCTTTGTTCATCCGGATGATCTACGGATAACTTGACGGACAAGGTTTGTCCGCGAACAATTCGAACAACTAATGGGACGGACAAGGCTTGTCCGCGGTCAAGAAGAGGTGGACAAGCCTTGTCCGCTTCGTCTTGACCGCGGACAAGCCTTGCCCGTCCCACTCGATGTCCGTCTTGACTGCGAACAAGTCTTGTCCGCCTTTTCTTGACCATGGACAAGCCTTGCCCGTCTCATGATTTGTCCGTGTTGTCCGGCCGTTATATACCGCATGTTCGGACACGGATATCCTTCTGTTGTCCAGACCAAGTGCGCATCCCTTGTTATTTCAACAAAAATACCCTGAAGTATAGACCATTCTATGTCTTTTGATAATGAATTACTAGAACCGAGATAATTATGCATGGAAACATTCCATATAGGGACTAGAGAAACCTCATCTAATAAATTTGTCAATTTTTGATCAGATGGATTAAAGTTAACAGTGATGAAAGTAGGATTAAAGAAAGAGGCCGTCCAATCTCTCATGCCTTCGATTGCTTTAGATATCTGGCCATTTGTATCAGAACTAAAAATACTATATTTTTCACGAGAGCTTTTAAAAAAATGGCGCAGTGGTAGAAGTTTTGACAGAATGTTCCAAATTGGTTGAAAATTTTTGCCTAGATGTATTTTTATGAGAAACTCGATTCTGACACTATTTTTTTACCTATGCCAATATGAGAAATAACAACGTTCTCTTAGGAATGCTAGCATAGGTAAAAAAATAACGTCATAATCGTGTTTTCGCATAAAATACCCTTACTTGTTAGGCACAAATTTTCAGCCAATTTGGAGGGGTCTGTCAAAACACGAATTTGGAGGACCGCTTTTCACCACTGCGCCACTTAAAGTTTTCATGAAAATGTTGTAGTCGATTAGTTAATGGCAAGAATTCGAATACTTGGCAGAAGACGCGAAGACGATTATAGCCGTAGGTCTTCGGAATAATGTAGGCAATGAACAATTATTATCAAGACTATATTTGCAATTAACTACTATATTTAATGCCTCTACCAGCCCACTAAATATAAAAATTTCTTAATAAAAACGTATTCAAAGTAAATACTCATATAGATTCGCCTCATTGCTTGTCGATACCGTTAATCCATTTAAAGCACTTGCTAAATCATTCAAGTTATGTATATCCGTATAATTAGCCACTATAGTAGCGTTCGTATTGTATGATATCACTGCTGTTTGGGTGTTCTTATAGCCTTGAGTGATATCATATTGATTTCCGATGGGAAACTTTGATAATGTCAAAGACATTATGGTGCTTATCTAAATCGATTCTTTTATAGTAGACATTTAGCATATACTTTTCGTAAGTTTGCAGTGCCCATGTTAATACTAGTATCGACTAAAATTATAACATCCGTGTATGCCGTTGAAGAGTTCATAGAACATGCTGGAGTGTCTGTAGGAGCGGCAGTAGAAAAAGGAATATTTACAAGAAAAATGGGTACAATGAAAATAGCAATTTTCATGATCATAATTAAGAACTGAAAAAAGGTATTAGAGGCAATTGATCAATATAGTTGTCGTTTCCTTTATGCTTATCTTATAGTGAATAATCAGCTTTATACAAGCTATCCAAAGTGATAAGCTTGGCTTATACGCTATATCTGTGCATGAACATTGAGCACTCAACGTTCACAGGAACGTGCCATAAAGTATGAAATCACTGCTGCTTGGGTGTTCCTATGCCTTGAGTGATATCATATTGATATTTACAAAAGGCTCATCGAGCACTCAAAGTTTTACTAGCAAAATTTCAAAAATCAACGAACAAAGAGATTTATCATAATCATAAATTTCGTTTCAAGCTGTTCTTCTTTGTCTTAGGTGATCTAATACGATTCGTGTGTACTTTGTTGAAATTTCCATTAGCAACATTACATGCTTCACAACAAGCTAGATTTGAGGCGTCACAACCAATACAAACGATTGTCTAAGCGTTTTTCCGCTGTCGTCTGATGTTATTCTGAAGTGACCGATACTTTAAAATTTTACACCAATATTTTCAAAATTTGGATCAGAATTTGTCTAAAAGTGATCAAATTTACACTCAGTGCATTCCAAGAGGTACTTCAAATCATACTTTTGAGGTTATCGCAACAACGAAGAAAGATTTCCTACGCGGTTTTCTATGCGATTGTTTTCGACAGTTTAGTGAGGACATTTTTTGGCGGATTCTCTGAGGATTAACAACATTTGGCAGTAATTACAGAGGAATTTTACGGCCGCATGAATAGATTAATCTCCATTTTCACGTTTTTGTTGATCTCTATAAAATAAAGATTAAAATCGAAAACAAAATAATTGTATCAATAAACCCGTTAATCCTTATTTTGTTCAAAAAATGCAACTAAAATCGGAAAAATCCATATGCATTATCGGAGCTGGGCAAGCTGGAATTTGTGCTGCACGACGATGCTATGAAGCTGGGTTCAAAGATATTACCATTTTTGAACAATCGAACATGATCGGAGGGCTTTGGAATTATTCCGACAAACTTGATGTCCATTCCAGTATTTATGACAAATTACTGTAAGAAAATATTGTGAATAAACAAAGGAAAAATTAAACTATTTTCAGAACAAACGTTCCAAGGGTTTGTATGGGTTTCAGAGATTTCCCAGTCCCTGATTATGACAATACTGGAAAATCGTTCTTTCCTAGAGAAGAATTTCTACAATATTTGGACGACTTTGCAGAGCCTGTTAAAAAATTTATCGAGGTACGCAAAATTTAATGGAAGTGTTTCCGAAGGACGCATATGTGCCAACCAGAAACCCTTGAAAAAGACTTCGCGCCTCATTTTTCGAAAAATTCTTTAGTATCTAAAACGGTGTGTAAACGCACAAAAACCAGTCGTTCTATCGTTGTTGTGCTCAGAAAAAAAATTTTTGCAACATCCATTTTTGAGATCTATAGTTCAAATGATTGCTGATGAGTCATATAAAAACGTGACGAAGAGATTTTCTTTTTTAACTCCAAAAAAATGCAATTTTTCTAGCAAAAACTATGAATTTTGACACTTTTTGAACTAGAAAAAAGTTTTCTTCTGCACCCGGAAAAATCGCTTCGTCACGTTGTTATATAACTCACTAGCAATCGTTTGAACTATCGATCACAAAAAATGGATATTGCAAAACGTATTTTGATGTGTCTCAACTTTTTGCACAGTTTACTCTGCCGTGTCACTACTTACCGATTTCGAGGGCGCTAATCACAAATCCGATGGAGCTTTTAAAAAATTCCGTAAAATATAGTTCGAATAAATTTAGCTCGAGCATAAAATCATTAAAGTCTCTCGAGATCAATGGAAACCTAATGAATGGAAGGTTCTCGTCAAAGGGCCACAGCCTTATCTGCTAACACGCTATTTTGACATCATTTTTGTGTGTAATGGGATTTTCCGGGTACCCAACTTACCCAATTATGCCGAAAAATACAAAAGATCTTGGTTGCACAGTCATAATTATAGAAAAGCCGAAATTTTCGAAGGAAAAACAGTAGCCATCATAGGAGCGGGTCTCACTGGACTCGATATCTGTGAACAAGTCTCGAAATATGCTGATAAAGTAAGGGGGTTATTGTTGACTTATGCCTGTCCAAACTAAATTCAGGTTTATCTACTTTATAAAGAAATCGATGTATTACCATACGAATTTCCACAAAATGTTATCAAGCTAACTCAACCAAACGACGCTAAAAACACCAACTTATACCTAGCTAATGGTGATAAACTAACCGGCCTCGACACGGTTATATATTGTACTGGGTATAAATTTGATTTTCCGTTTCTTGACCCAAACATTATCAAGGTCAAAGAAAACGGGAAACTAGTGTCTCCATTATTCGAACATGTGGCTCATAGAGACTATTTGGACTCGTTTTTCATTATTGGCCTGCCTTGTTTAGGAATAGCCACTCATATAATTGAACACCAAGTTTCGTTTGCTATTTCATTGATCAACGGAGAAGCAATCGGATTTACAAAGGAAGACGTTGATAAATGGGAAGAAAAGAGAATCAAGTAAGGAGACGCTTTATATAACTTGGGTCAGGGGTGTTCCGAGTTTGGATCGAGTTTGATACGTATTTGGCCACTATCTAAAAAAAATACACATTCAATCTATAAAGTTAATAGCTCATTCTGAAGCCTGGGAATTGTAGATTTAAATGAACTTTAGTTGACTTAAGTCCGATTTAAAATTGTAAAGCCTCAAACTCGAATGAAACTCGATCGAGTTTTTTCGAGTTTGTTCATCAAGTTTCGATCGAGTTTGAGGCTATAATTTTACAATTTTAAATCAGAATTAAGTCAACTAAAGTTCATTTAAATCTACGATTCCCAGGCCTCCGAATGAGCTATTAACTTTATGAATTGAATGTGTATTTTTTTAAATACGTAGCCAAACTCGATCCAAACTCAGAACATCCCTGATTTAGGTGATGTAGGAGCGTATTTGAATGAACCCAAAAATTTTGTCAATTGAACCTTTAGGGAACTCTTCGACAATAATGAAAGTCCTCGTCATTTTCACTATTTCCACCATCCATTGCCATTTTCTCAATGGGAATATTACAAGAGGCTCTCGAATTACACCAACGTACCAAATTATTGCCCTCCAGTTTACGAAAAACTCTGGTTTCATCTTCTGGGAAATATACAGAAAACACCTTGCGAATATCGAAAATATCAATACAAAATTTTAAACGATGAAGAATTCGAAGCAGAACCGTTGAATAGTTAATGTTGTTTTTGGAGGAAAACACTAACATAAGGATATGACACGCTTGGTATTTTTATTGCAAATTTTAATTTTTTCAGTTAAAAATAAACACTTTTCAAAAAAATTTTTCACTGCGGTGCTGGTTCTGCCTTAACTCAAGGATTGCAACAAAATTTTCGATGAAAATCGAAATTTTTTTAGATAGCCGCAAAATTTTTCTCACATTTCGCCCGCATTTCAGGAGCCTGCGGCCCGCGGGATGCGGGCGAAATGGACCAAGGTCATTTGTAAACAAATGACCAAGGTCTCTTTTGTTTGGCATAGTCCCGATGTCCTGATCTCCTGATGTACTACTGACATTTATGGAATCTGCATAGTTGGTTCTATGCGACTGGAAAAAATTCCACCAAAAACTGATTATTGAGGTACATATAAATGGGATTTTTTAGCCGGTTGTCCAATGCACAACTTTTTATAAATTTAATGACTTTTTCATTTCACAAAATTTATCATTGCACAGACAGTCAGATTTCCTCTTTTCTGCTTCTTTAAGTGAAGCATTTGCTATGGCATCTTGAATTGTTGGATAAAATGACGAAGATAGTAGCACATTAGAAAGCCCGGCTCTATGGCATTCTTCTCTAACCGCTTCTGAAAATCATGCTAATGTTATTTTTTCCTTACTCGAAACTCACTCGAGCATTCTGCTATCATTAACACTCCATTTAATTTTATTATTTCCTCATTTAAAGCCTTGATTGCTGTAACTCCGGCTTGATCTATGTCAGTAATCCTAGAAGCATCCACTATCAAGTAGTAGTTTTCTGAGCACGGATCGACCTCGAGTTTCTTGGTTTTTATGCTATAGAGTTGAGAAAATTTTGCTTTGTAACATTTGAGAGCGTTTTTCTGGAATCGTTCTGTATTAAGGAATAGTAAAGGACCATTGAAACGGTAGATGCACTTGTTATACAGGGTTGTGTTGCTTCTGAAGAATAAGATTTAAGAAAAATTGGGTTTCTTACCTATAGGACTCCTTAGGAGCGTAAATTTCGAAGTTGTCTACTTGTTCTAGGGTACTCGATTTTGTACTAAAATTTTTATTTTTCATTATTTAAAAAAGGAGGGAGGGGGGGGGGGGGGTTACCATTGTATTCTCAAAATAACTGTGAGTAAAGAAAATCCAATGGAGCCTATCAGACCTTCGGTGACATCCCAAACGACGGTTATAACAAAGGTAAAAATCCAAATTGCCTGAAAATTTATGGTAAGGAAAAAATATATTATCGATGTGGGATAATTATCTTAAAGGGGGGGGGGGGTAAGAGTTAAGGACTAATCTCTGAAAAAATTTTTTATAATAAAAATTATCTTTATTTTGTATAAAAAATTTTTTGCGTCGAAATAAATTTGTTATCTTGGTATTACAGTTATAGTCACACTCTCGATCAACAGTGGGACCAATTATCCGTGGAAAACTGTGGACCTTGGAAGGGATAGCAATCATTGACAATCATCAAGTAAACGATGACGATATCGCCTTGCAAAAATTTATGAAAACTATAAGATTGGATGGGCAAAGATACAGTCAATTCTCGATATATCGTAAATATGAAATAAGCCCCCCTCTAATTAACGCCCCCCTCCAGGGGGGGGGGGCGTTAATTAGATGGTTTAATTAACGCCCCGAGGCTTATTTGACAGTATTTACGGTAACAACCTTCTGACTAGAGTTGAATAGAGAAATTTCAATGACTTACTAGTGTAACTTTTTTAAGATAACCTACAGACTAGTTTGGTTTTTATGAATTTAAAATATAGATCTTTAAAAAAAATCAAACTAGTCAGCAAGTTATCTTAAAAAAAGTTACACTAGTCAGTCATTGAAATTTCTCTAGTCAACAATTCTCGCTGGAAGTTGACTAGAGAAATTTTAACGACTGACTAGTGTAACTTTTTTCAAGATAACCTGCTGACTAGTTTGATTTTTTTAAAGATCTATATTTTAGCTTCATAAAAACCAAACTAGTCAGCAGGTTATCTTAAAAAAAGTTACACTAGTCAGTCATTGAAATTTCTCTATTCAACTCTAGTCAGGGGGTTGTTATATCGAGAGTTGACTGAAGTTAGACTCCCATTATAGTCACACTCTCGATTTAGTCACACCCTGAGCCCGGTCCCCATCGGTGTGACTATACCGAGAGTCGGCTGTATTCTAATTTTTATATTTCAAACGTAGTTAAAAACGCTAAGAACTTAGTTCGCCACCTAGTAAAATAAAATACCATGTCAATTTTAGAGGTTTTCCAAAGTTCGAGCACGTCCATAACTTGGAGAAGCATGTTTTTAAGAGCGACAACGATAATAGAGGAAAGCACGCACTAAATTGTAAAATTAGTAGTTTTTTGCGAGGGTCTAAATGGCATATGTGGACCCCGTGTGCCCATGGATTTGTGTAAAATGAATCTATAAACCGATCGACTCCTTGACCCTATATATGCATGGTCTGTGAACTTGGCACCATGTAAATAGCCAGCAAGTGCTTACCATTGGTAATGTTTCTATCAACGGTCCTAACCACAATACTAAAATCAAAATTATTAGAGAACAAGCCAAACCCGTAATCTAAATCCATCTTTTAGCATAAATCTCCCTCCTCCATTTCATACCTGCGATTTCGAGCCCATGTTAGAACTGACTGCAATCCTCACCAAACCTCCACATGCGGGCGCGCACATGAAAAAACTCGAAATTACATAGACTATCGACAATGCCCGTAATTCCTGGAACAATTTTTTTTTATCCCATGTTGAAACCCCTACCGTTCTAGGACTGATTTTATAGTTATGCTTTTTCGCTATGACTTTTTCTCCTGAATACACCACACAAAACACCACAAAAGCGAGAATAATAGAATCGATCCAGAGACGCATGTCTATACGAGGAACGTGGAATTTAGGAAATCTAAACATTCGAAGTAGTCGCACTTACGAAAAAAAACTACCCGGTAGGAATGTGGTTGACGATTTCCATGCCATATTTTGAATGGAAATTCATATAGTTAGATAAAATTGTAGTAACTACAACCTAGATAGGAATTTGCGTTAAAAAATCGGAATAGACTTACTAGAAGAAGTTCAAATGGAAAAGGCACAAAAAATTTGGTATTAATCCATGGGTTGATATAGTAATTCCCAGAAAATAAAATGATGATGCACACAAGAGATAAAATGGTATCTTCATAGTTTATTCCATTAATATGTTCGAAAAAGTCTTTAATTGTCTAAAAAAATGCTTGTTTAGGCTGCGTTCAAGCATGTCAAAAAAGTTGTCGAAAAGTTGTCAACAAATGTAACTTTGGTATGCTTCATAACCATTCGTTTCAATAAACACGATTTTATTGAAAATCAAGCAAAGTTACATTTTTTGACAACTTTTCAACAACTTTTTTGACATGCTTGAATGCAGCCTTAAAGATTGCAAGCATGCTTGCAAATCTAGGCAGGTTCTATGCCTGTTATCTTTCTATGCGGGTTTAGGCGAAGCAAAAAAGATCCAAGTTGATCTGCCAAAGAAAAGACAAAAACAAAACCTACATAATATAACTTCAAAAACCCAGTAAATGCTTGTGTACTTCTAATTCCGAACAACGTTGGAATTTGTGACCATAATATGTGCACGGCTGATCCTGTGATAAACGCCCGAGTGACTTGATCCGACAAGTATATAGTAACGTGATGAAGTTGACACAAAAACATCACAGCGAAGATAATCCCGACCATCAACGATAACGTCGACACGTTTCTAACAGATTCTATCGACCATAAGTCAACACCTGAAACAATCCTGGTGGAATTCTTGATGTCGATTCCGAGTTTCTGCTGTGTAGAGCCTACCATCATGCAAATGACTGCTATTAGACCTAGAATTCTTTCAACTCTTCTAATTCAAGAAAACTTACCGAGGACATTGTGCTTAGACGACCCGAGAAATACGTATAATAAAGGAGGTAGAAATGATGAATAGAGCCCAATAACAGGAGGAATTCCAGCTAGAGAAGCATAGGCCATTCCCTGGGGTATACTGAGAAGGGAAATCGTAATTCCGGCAATGATATCTGTGAAAAGATACTTAGGTTGATATTTTGGTAGCCATTCGATTGGTGGGAACCATTTAGAGACTTCAAATTTGTTGTTCTTAATACAGGTTTTAGCGTGTTCTTTAAGGGATTTTGGACGAGTTGAAATGAAAAATTTCTGATCGAAGTCTTCCTAAAAAAAGAAATTTTGGATGTGCGGTCGTGTTGGTTCCTTCTAGGCTGTTATAATCTTACCATAGGCTAAAAGGACTCTCCTTTGTTAGACATTAAGGGCACAGGACCCAAAGATCCCAGACACAGTGAGTCTCTGAGCCCCTGGGTCCGGAACTCAAGTGGAGTTCTGGATTCTTGCGATCCTGGACCCCATTAAAACAATAGTTATTAGGCTACAATAATTCAAAGAAAAATTCAAAACGGAATCTTATGGGATCCAAAGAACTAGGGCAAATTCGGGTCCCAAATCTAGCGCTTAAGGATTCACGACTCACTTGGCATAGGTGTTCACGAACCCAGGGTGAGGTGATCGATTTACGAGGTTGTTTCTGCAAAAAATGACTTTCAAGCCTCGAATACGAAGTTAATCATAGGAAAATGATTATAAAATTTTTTTTATAATTTTTTGAAAATGTTCCCTCCCCCCCATTCTTGGAATCTGGCTACGCCACTGGAACTTGTATAATTTGTTAAAATCAATTATATACAATGAATTTTTAAAAAATTTTTTTTTCAAAATATATAGGAAAAAACGAAGGAAATTTCGATTTCGGATTTCGGCTTTACGATTTCGAATTTCGAGTTAAATTTCGATTTCGCGAAATTTGATGATCGAAATTTCGGTTTCGATTTCGACATTTCCGATTTCGTGGCATCACTATGACGAAGTTAGGGGGGGGGGTGACACCTCATATTGGTCAGACATGCCACTTGGTCCTGGATCCAGTGTCTCAAGAACTCATTTGGGCTTAAAATAAGTCCGGTATGGTGGTATTTTTGGCCTTTGACTCGTACTCACCTGGTTGTAAGCCTGTCGATTAATCGAGATCATCATAAAAAATTGTCCAGACTTCCTTCGACAAAATTTCTTGGGTACAATACCACCGCCCACTACTTTCTCGAATTTATAGCTCTTTAGCTATAAGCTTATCTATTGTTTTACAGGGTGGTAAAAAAGTTTGTTCACCCCCTAAATTAGCGATTTATCTAATCATTTAAAACTGTTACATGTTTTTCGAAGTTTTGGAGTGTTTTTTACTGAAAAATGATTAGAACTTAACCGAAAGCACTCCAAAACTTCGAAAAAAACATGTTAAAGCTTTAAAGGATGAGAAAAATAGCTAATTTAAGGAATGTGTGAGCAAATTTTTTTTACCACTCTGTACTTCCCAGAGGCTTCAAAACGATCATACATCATTGAATTTATGGGGTTTATCCCATTCTTTTTGCTAATTAACGTCATTCTGATTGTTTATTGAAAAGTGATGACTTAGTACTAGATTTAGCAATTGGTTCATATGCCTATCACATGAAAGATTCAAAAGGTCGAAAAATACGAGTGTACTTTGGTCAATACCATAATGTATTTGCCCAGAATTCTATAAAATTTATTTACCCAGACTAGTGGATTAATTTAGATCGGTCGATGGGGAGTTGCACTAGAGTTGCACCCGAATGTAGGTGAGGCATCGTGTGTCAATTTTTTTACCATAAGAGAGAAAATCATAAGAGGAGTAGGGTCATTTTTTCAGTCAATGGAGCGGATGAAGGGAGTACATGCTAGACCACTCCCTAATTAGGTCACTTCCCGGAACAATAGAAAATCGGCTTCAAAACGATCATAGATCATTGAATTTATCGGGTTTATCCCATTTTTTGCTAATTAACGTCATTCTGATTGTTTATTGAAAAGTGTTGCAGGCTAGACCACTCCCTAATTATGCCACTTCCCGGAACAATAGAAAATCGGAAACTCCTTGTAAAGGAACCATGAAATTTGATAAGTTGAGTTCCGCATAAATCGTGAGTTTATCTCTAGGGATGCACTCGTTTGGCAACCAATTGTAGTATTTCCTTATTTTATGTTCTATGAGTCTCATGTAAAGAGTCATAGTGCCCATCGATTCTTGTTTATAATAAAAATTTCTAGTTCCCATCATATTCTTTGCATATAATGGCGGTATTTGGCGAGCGAAGAGATGCGACAATATTCCATCTAAAAGAACCCGGCTCTACGAGAACTTCTCAAAATAGAGCCTTTATTGAGTGGCTGTAGTGGATCCTCCCATATGTACGCCTGCTTTATTGTCCGCCGAAGTACTCTATATTGGTGGAGCAGTCGCATTTGGTGCGGTCCTGATCGTAGCCTACACACCAGCGGCGCAAAGTGGGTTTTGGTTTGGGGGGGGGGGAAGTCCCCAAAAATTTACCTTAGTCTCTCCTTATGTTTTTTTTTCAAAAATTTTGGGCAAAAACATAAAGGGGGACCCTTATGATTTTTTCAAAAAATTTACAAAAACACTTTCGGTCCCTCCCCCTTATGGTTTTTCGCGCCAATAGGCGCGAAAAATGCGAAAATTTTTTTATTGAAATCCTTGAGGGAAGTCAAAAAAATTAGCGACGCAGACGAAAATTTTTTTGCAAAATGCTTGTTTCTAAGCTGAAAATGCTCAGAAAATGAATTATTTTGTTGAAAAAAATGGTCAATTTTGGTGAAAAATCGTAATGGGAGAACATTTGGATTTTTTTAAATTTCACAAATTTCGGGCAAAAACATTGGAGGCTGCAAATCTGTGAAGGGACCATGGGCACTCCTAGGAGGAAATTTTCGAAACTTTGATTACATAAGTTTTTGAGCTTGATCAACATCATTTGTGATGATTTTGGAATTTTCTTGGGTTAAAATTCTTAAGGAAGTCTTGGTGTTGATTCAAGGAAATTCAAAATCAAAATATTTCTATACAACATCTCAATGATCAAGGTTCAAAAAGTGATATAAATCTCATCGGGTTTATAATTGATAAAGTATCAAAAATCACTTGAACCGACAATGAACCCAGAAATTTTTTTGATAAGATATGAATTAGACTCTTCAACGCAAATCTGAACATCGGACCACTCTCTAATTATGCCACTTCCCGGAACAATAGAAAATCGGAAACTCCTTGTAAAGGAACCATGAAATTTGATAAGTTGAGTTCCGCATAAATCGTGAGTTTATCTCTAGGGATGCACTCGACGAGGCCTCCGGTTTCGTCCGAGAGGACGTAACCTGAGTTCCGGTTGCAGTATACATAACCGAGGTCATGTTACGGCGGCGCGCACCTCAACCGATCTCGAAATCTCTTGAAATGCCTTTTTTTACCTTTCTTAGATCCCTGAATCAGGGGCCGAGCATAGGTTTTTACGCCTTCAGAATGCGAAAAATCGATTTTTCGCATAGAAAATCCCCTAAAATGATGTTTTTCGTGAAAAAATTCGTCATTTATTTGAATAGCTGAAAAAACTCATTTTCTCGTTTATTCCCTGATTCAGGGTCAGGTATTGATTTTGAGGACTTGGAAATAGGCGCAATCGATTCCTCGCATAAAATTATCCCCAGAAATGATCTCTTCGACGGTTTATTTTGTGCACAAATTGAAAATATCAGGTGTTCGATTTATTTTGTTCCACCCTGTATATTAGATAATGAATAATTCCACTTTATCCTTGTACACATCCAGGAATATAGATTGTCGGATCGTCTCCGACGACACTCTAAGGCCCAAATCTTTCTTGATCTTGCTGCATGTGGCGGTGGAATTCGATGCGGCTCGGAAAATTCCGCGCTTATCTCTAGGAAAGCTTATAGGAAAGCTTATTTGCCGGTCCAGTACGCTTTATTGTTCCATATTTTTCCGGATTTTTCAAAAATCGATTCACCAAATCGAGCGATCGGCCCATTAAACGCGCAATTTCGCGATTACTCTTGTTCGCCTCGCGATAGGCCGTAATTTGGCCTTTTTCAAATTCGAATAACTTGAACCGCGTGACATTGGCTATAACATGCGTTTTAGAGCTTATTCGCAAAAGAAAAAAATATCGAAAAAACGTAAAAAGAACAAAATTTAAAGTGAACGTATAGCTGTATGGAACTGAAAATAGCGACTTTTTGAACTTTTTGATATTTTCACGATTAATTCCTTGTTGAGTTAGAAACTTTTGTATGCAAATATCGTTTTAGAGCATGTTCTCTAATTTTAAAACGTTTTTGATCTATATTACCGCTTGAAAATTAAAAATTTCGAGAAAATTGGGGTGAATGTATAGCTATGTGGAGCAGTGTATAGCAAAAGTGATGAACGAATGATTTCTGACGTTTTTTCTTTTTGATCCAATTCATCTTGTATTATTTGCCGCACAATTAATGGCACGTTTAGGCCATCATAGAAGATTTCTGAGGCTCAGAAGAAAGACATTAACTAAACTTTGAATTCAGGCGTGTAAGATATGATAAAACTAACATTAGAGGCATCCAGTACCTCTATAACACTTTTGTACTTCGAACAATCACTTTGCATTTCCCGAAAAAATTTATAGCTATAGATGTTTCAACGGGTAAAAATTTGGCAGCATTTTGTATATAGGGAGACTTTGTCGCTTTGTTTGAGACTTTTAGATGTTTCAGCTTTAAAAAAGCGTTTTTTATGAAAAAAATTTAGGCGCCGGTCAGCGCGAAAAACACAAGAGAGGGGAGGCCAAATTTATTTATGAAAAAAATCACCTTGGTCCCCTTATGTTTTTGTCCAAAATTTTGGAAAATTTTCGAAAAAACATAAGGGAGCCAAGGTAAATTTTTGAGAGTTTATCCCTACATTCATGTGGTATGGCTACGCCATTGTCTGTAAGATATATTTTTGAATTTAAGAAATTTATTTTATTTTTTGAAAAATTTCAATTTTTACAAAGAAAAATATTTGAAAATCCTGATACCGAAAATCGGTAATACCGTTTTTGGTATGTCTGGATACCATTTTTGAATGCCAATACCGACTGCCCTAGTCATTTGGTCTTTTGTCTTGTTGTTTATGGCTTTTATCATATCTTAATAAATTTATTGAATTTTGAATAAACTTTTGGTGATGATTATGCTTGAAGGTTAATTTTCGGAAGTCAACGTATTTTAAGTGGAAAATAGTGTCGAATTTTGATGATGTTAGAGTCGCTTTTTGTAGCGGTGTATTGTCGTGCTTGGCAGAAGACTCTCTTTGCTTAAACAAAGAGAGTCCGATCAAGAAGGAAGAATTTGTTGCAAAAGAGTCGAAAACAAGCTCAAAAATGGACAAAAATTTATATGAGAATGAATATTCGCGCAAGAAAAATCGTTGATTATCTTGTTAAATTTAATGTTTTGTGGCCGGATATTGTATTGTGATGAAAGGAATACCGAAATATATTTATTAGCTACAACATGAATAAAGCGAGTGCACCCATAGTCAACGAGTGACAAGACTAAAGACGAGAGCTGCCTGAGGCAGCAAATTTGTTATTAGCCTCTCGTTGTAGTATGTGCACACTCAACATATGTACAAACATCAGATATAAAATATCCGGCTATAGTTTTTACAATAATTTATACTCGTTGACTCATAAAAGCATGATTTTTCATAAAATGAACATTGTAGTAATTTGTATAGCTAAATGAGGCGAACAAAATGGCACCAAAATTATCCAATTTGAACATTATTTTGGGTTATTGAAACGAAAACATGGATCAGAATTTTCGTTTCAATAACCCAAAACAATGCTCAAATTGGATAATTTTGGTGTCATTTTGTTCTTCTCATTTAGCTATAAAAAATTGCTACAATGTTCATTTTATGAAAATTTTAAAAATTGATGAAAAAATCGATTTTTCTGCAAAAAAGTTTGTGTATTACAACGAAGAGCTTGTAGCAAATTCAAAATTTCAAGAGTTCGAAAACTACAACGATTCAGAACATGCCGTAAAAACACAAAATGCTCCATTTTCATGATCTTTAGTGCTGTAATTTTGATCAAGCATCCAAATTTCTGGTTCAACAATTTGCAGAAAAGGTTTTCAGTCTTTTAACTTGAAATTATAGAGATAAACAATGACGTTGAATTCTAAGTAAGAAGATAAGTGAAGTGTAAAAATCTGCAATGATTTAATGCTAAATTACAAGGTTGGTAACCATGTTTTAGCCGACAATTTATCAATTCGAATCCGAGAATAAACTTTCATTACTAGCAATTCTGTTAAGAATATAAATAAATGAAATTTCTGAGAAATTCTTCCATACATCCCCTCTAAACCCTTTTTTCTGAGAACAAATGCTCTCGAATGATTTCATTTTCTAGTCATCTATTCCAACAAAAAGCAACTTTTTCATCAACAAATGTTTTCCAAATTCAAGAATGATCCTTAACCCGTTAACTCCTGTTGAAAAGTTTAAAATGTCATACCTCATCAACCTTAACTAATTTTTCGATATTTATTAAGCGTGATCACATTCCTAGACGTACATTTTGTGCATATTTTTATTTCAAAACGCTAATGTCTAGTATTTTTTATGAAAAACGTGATTTTTGATTGTAATAATACTTTTTTCCTTTTTCTTGATTTTGGTCACTACTGTATAATAGATGAAAATTCGGACAAACTTTTTATATACCCTGTATTCTGTATGTACAATAAGTTGAAAAGTTGAGCCTTGTTTAATTATAGCAAATAATATGTTTAGCAAAAATTTGTCATATGTATAGGAATTTTCTAAATTATTAAATAAATTTCTGGAAAATCTTAAGTAAGCTGTCAATTACGAGTGCAGACTTCAATCTTTTAACTTCTTAGAAGAAATTATAGAGATAAACAATTACGTTGAATTATAAGTAAGAAAATAAGTAGAGTGCAAAGATCTGTAATGACTTAACGCGAAATTACAAGGTTGCTAACCGTGTTTTAGCCGACAACTTATCAATTTAAGTCCGAGAATAAACTAGATTTCTAGAAATTATGTCAAGAATTTCAATATAAAGAAATGAAAATTTAATAGGACGGTATTTTACGGCTTCAATTTTTATCTAAGAAGTCCTTCGAGTTTCTTTAATCTAGTGCAAGACATGGGTTTCTATTTTTTACTTTTTAAACACAACGAATGGTACAATGTTTGGGCTAAAAATTGCTCACTAAAACCACTCGAAGAATGGAATGTCAACGCGTCTCATGTCGTTATTGGGACAATATATGTTGTGTTAGGCATCTTTTTCGAGGTAAAAATTTTCATGGTATCATAGTCTCATGATCTTAATTTTCACAGAAAAACTAACATAAAACTGTCATAAATTGTGCTGGCCTTCTAAAGTCAAGCACATTACCACTGAACTATGAAGGACAAAATTTTCGTTTTTACAATTCAATTAAGTATCAAGAAAAATTTGATAAATTTTTTGAAACCAACTTGTTTCAACAGATTTTTTTGAAAATTGTCCGGCATAACTAAACAATAGAATATCCCGGAATTTTGAAGAAGTATTTCCGTGTTAACTAGGCTGAAAACCTATTTTATTTTCGAACAAAACTCCCTTCCTCTCTTGAAAGTCTCTGAATTGCTGCTGACAATTTTTTCACTAAACTTTTTTAGGTCATATATGTCCCCTTTATGTTAGCTATGCTGAAAAAAGAGCTCTTTAACAATTCGTGCTATAAACTAATGTTTTTCTTGGGCATCCTCGATATGATCTCCATCGCAGTAGATGCTATTCTTTGCGGCCTTCAAATGATCCAGGGAGAGCATTTTTGTGCCAGACCACTCTATTATTATTGTGTTGGTGCCATAGCCATGGGTAATTTTTTATACAATCGACTCTGGATATAACGAAACCTTCAAAGACTGATTCATTTGGCCATTATTCTAAAGTCGATTGTATGTAGAGCCATAGCTATATTTATAGGATTATACCACGCTGTTACTGCAATTTGTTGTGTTTTGGCACTTGACCGCTTCCTTTCGATGTTATTCCCAAAAATCGGCAATATGCTATTTCATGGATATCGAACCTACTTTTGGAATTTCCTTTCTTTGCTCTATATGTTTCTGTTCTTCGTTTGGCAAACCCCTGTGGTCTATCTTCCGCACGGACAAAAAATGAGCTTTGATCCATATAAATATACCGAATTTGAAGGAAACCCAAAGGCAAGTTTCTATACTTTTTAAAGATACCCTCTATTTTAGTTCTATGACCATCCAATGATCTTTATCAACTCGTTTTTGGTCGTGTTTATCATGGGCCCACTTTATGTAGTACTTTGTATAGTGTTATACTCAAAGAAGCCCAGTCTTCCGTCTATGAGTAAAATCCAGAAAATAGTAGGATTGTTGAAGAAATTTTCTCCTATGTCCTCAAAATTTCAGATGTTCTTGCAGTCGTTTGCCATTTGTTTCGAAATGTTCTTTGTTGCCATAGTTTACGTGGCGAA
>JAQGBS010000479.1:0-21567 GCA_034698545.1 Acrobeloides obliquus
AATCGAAACCATATAAAATTTCTATTGCATCAGGGCGAAACATTTTGAGATCATATCCAACATAGGTTTGGTTACATATTGATTTTTTGGGTGTTATCAAATCTGTGCTATTGGTACATTTGGCCCAGAAAAAATCATTTGGTGGGCCTGTAGGGCAACTTTGAGTAATAAACTCGGTACACGTCGAAAATTATGATTTTGAAAAAATAAAAAAAGATCATCTACCTGCCAATTAAAGATCCTACTCCATGGGGATTCTGGACAGTTTTTAACGCAATATTGCTCGGTATATCCACTAAAGTTTTTTTTAAATATACATTCAATTTTTTTGACAAACAAGCTTACTAATAAACTTGGACAGCTTTAAATAAGTTTGTAACTCTTGATTCATTATTAGAGGCATCAACTTTCAAATATTCACAAGATATCTAAGATAATAAATTTTCTAAACCTCTACAAATTTTTTTGAGGTGAGATAAAAAATATTTTGAAAACTAATTTTTTGGTCATCCGCTGTTTACGTTCTGAACCCCGTCATAAAAAATTCGTGCAGCCCTCTATATTGATCCTCTTTCTCCTCACAAAAGAGGGTCACACTCACATTCCGCTGGGGTTGAGATATTGCCTTCTCCCTCCCACTGACGCCCAATTCATATATAATCCTATCAATTCTTACATTAACTGACCATCCGGGTAAAACATCATAAAACGACGTATTGTATGGGTAATCAGCTGCGGCTAATTGTTCAAAAGCATTTCTTATATAAGGCTCTAAATAATTTGAAACATCATCGGCTGATGTTAAATGAGATGTTGGCTGGAGTTGAAATATGGTATTTAACGAATTGAGTCCTAAAATTTCACTATTTCCATGGGTATAAAAATTTAAAAAATCATCGATCGCAATTCACAGTCTTTAGTTATCGCAAACGCCATCGTGGATTCGATTCCGGAGGTCGAAATCTTTGTTTCTTTACGAATCAAAAATTTGTTAAAGCTATAGACTGTATTATTTTGGCCTGATCCTGAAGGTATAAATTCCAGACAGAACCTTTGGTCTTTTTATTCTATGCCTCTAGATCAGGGCTGTTTTCTTGTTCCGTTTTCGTACATAATATTGTCCGTTTTATTATCAGTCATTGGAACCGCGCTGTTCTGGAATCATTTTACCTTCTTGATTAGCACCCATATCCTTAAGAGCATTAAAAGCATTTATAACAGCAGTTTTGTCACACCCAGACTGGAGAAATGTATTTGTAGTCCATCTATCAAATGCACCAATGTCAATGGCTCCCGGTTTGACAAATAAAAGAGGCGGTGATGAAGCATAAGACCTAAGCAAGGTAATAGATACAAACACTTTTTGGTAAATACATCAGGGCCGTAGCTAGGGAGCACCGGGGGGGGGGGTTCATGCAGTATCGTAATTATGGGGGGACCTGAGGGAACTTTCCCCCTAAATCTGAAAATTTTTTAATTTTCGGAGAATAAAATAAAAATTTTCTCAAGAAAAATGAGGTTTTTGATCCATGATTTTTGACCCCCTCCCCCCAAATCTGAATTCTAGCTACGCCATTGAACTACATGATCATATGTGCGTATAACGTTAATTTAGTAAGAATGAATTTTTTGTAGCTCAATTTCACCTTACCCTGAAACAATATGAGGATATTTCAGTCTAAACCATGTCGCTAATATAGATCCATAAGAACCGCCAAACGCTATAACTGGTGCATTTTCTGGTATACTAAAATTCCTCTTAAACCATGGTATTAGTGTAGCATAATCGGCTAAAACTTGACTCGTACTCAAATATCCTAGAGTACTAGCATTCTAAAATTGTAAATTTTCTTTTTTTTAAATATGAGGTTGTTCCATAAATTCATAGCGTTACTTTTTGGAATATATCTCGCTAGGGAAAGCCGTTTTTGATCAATTATTTTCTCAGAATAAGATAAGGACTTGTCAGTAAAAGTTTTGCATAGATCAGGTTTTCTTGTCGATAATCAATTTTTTCAAAGTGGCTCATTTTATGGGAAATCAAACGAATGAGAGTACCTTGTGGTGGTCAAAATCAACAAATTCCTTCGGATTCGTATTCCCCATACCACCCGGACACCCCAAGTACAAAAAATCAGCCGTTTTAGTGAACTTTTTGAGAATAGAGTTTTTGATCCCCATTGGCCCATCATTTGGGTAAAAAACTTGAATTTTCAAAAAGTTCTCCAAATCAGCTGGATTTTTGTACTCAGGGCTTTTTTGACATAGGGAACACGAACCTGAAGGAATTTTTTGATTTTGGCCACTAGAATGTACCCCTATGAGTAGCCAAAAATCAATTTTTTAAGATGTGAAAAGGTACCACTTTCTGAGAAAAATTGATTATCGACAAGAAAACCTGATCTATGGAAAAGGTTAACTGCACCATCGTATTTCTGATAGCTTTTTACCCTATTATGAAAAAAATTTCATCGAAAACGGCCTTTCCTAGCGAGATATAAGTAGCGATACGAAAATTTATGGAACAACCTAATACCTTACATCGTAACTATGATCACCATAGGGTTTGGTGTCACCATAATATCTATGCTCAGCGAAGACTACTGCGGCTTTGAATAGAGGCGCTATGTCCCAGATTATTCCCTAAATTTTTCTATGTATGGGAAGAGAAGGGTGGAATAGAGGATTAGTGCAAAAAGTTTTGCCCACTGAATTCTGCCTAGTAATCCCCCTCCCCCACTCATTGGTTCTGGCGTAGCCAGAACCGATGAATGGGGGAGGGGGTGTAGAGCAGAAGCGTGGGGGAGATGCGGTCGACGAAACAAACCCCCACCTACACCTCCGTTCTCACATTTCCTTGGATATGCCACTGGGGAAGGGGGTGTGTGGAAGGAGCACAGGAGCACGTGTCCCACTCAAAAGTTTAAAAAAATACAGTGTTATTTATAAAAACTTCGATTCTTTCTTGATTTCCAGTATAGAAAAATATTGGACCCCCATCTTCATAATAATCCAGATTATAAACAAATCTAAAAAATGCTTTATCTATCAAAATAAACAAAAATCTGTTTCTGCGAATGATAAGAAAAACCAGTTTTCTTGCCTTACTTTAAATCAAAAACATCCCCATTTGTATACGAAAAATGATCAACTGGCATATTTTCATACCAACTAACAGTATAATTGTATTCTGGTTGATCAGTGCCCATTTGGGTTTCTTGAGATCTTATATGCACAAAGTGAATAGAAAAATAAAACAAAAAATAAATTTTCGTACACATTTTAAATATGTCTATAATCTAAAAATTAGATTAACAACTATAAATTTGTTTGCTCTATAAAGAAAGTAGTCATTCTTCTTCCAAAAAGTTATAAAAAAGCCATAAAATTGTTGGACATATATAAAAGTGTACTATGACTATTAATGAATTTAACAAAACACTTAAAATGATATTAATCTCATAAACTTTGTATTCGACCACATATTAAAAATGGAAGGACTTTGTGCGATTATTGATTGTGTTTGATTCGAAAATGTTAATCATTTAGACTGAGAAAAATGCTTTTGATGTGCATTTTGTGATAGCCTATAAAACATAAAATTTAATCAAATGTAGGCCAAAGATTAAAGGAACAAAAATTTTGACTATCATCATTTTTCAAATCTGATCTTACAAGCATTGCTCACTAGCTGCAACATCCTTATGGACAAGCAACGAATGAAACTACATGGGAAACTAGAACTTTTAAAAAGAAAATTGGATGTCGATGGGAAGAAAAGCTTTTTCTACTGGCCTCACAAGGATTTAACCCTTATTTTTTCGTTTTAAGGCAATATCTCGATAATTTTAAGTTCGTTTTTGGTGTTTTTTTTCATTCAATTTTTGAGATCAAGATGGATAACTTTGTAGAACATTTATGAAAAAAATTCTTCATGGAGAAAATCCTTAAAAAAATGAAAAAAGGGAAAGTTTGCACTTTACAATTTTTGTGTACGGCAAACCGTTTTACAAAAAAAGTTACGATCAAACAAAACATGGTGGCCAAATGGTTACTCCAGACTACAATTTAAGGCGCAAAAGTCGCAAAATTTCTCTTTTTAGGGCACCCCAAAAGGGGCAATTTTGTTATTTCTTTGTTAAAATATTAATTTTTGCAAACAAATTTTATTGCCTAAAATATAATACAGTAAATTTACATGCGTTTATAGACAACTGTAGCAATTGTGCTCACGCACCACCATAAGCGTAGCTAGGTTTATATGGGGGGGGGGGGAGTCAGTGGCATCACACTTGGGCAAGAGGTCAACCCTTCCCATTACTGCTACAAAGAGACAATTTAGATAAACATATCGCTTTTGTGGAAAAATGAAAAAATTTTTACCACTTCCCTCATGTTTTTTCTCAAAATTTTGTAAATTTTTCAAAAATCATAATGGCCTCCTCTTATGAATTTTCTGTTAAAAAAGATCTTATAAAAAACTACGATCGATTTTATATGGGTCCATGGACCCTACCTCCAATCTATACATATGAGATGAAGGGGTGTATGCAGATTCTGACATTGTACTCTAACTTTTCTCTATCTACGCTTATGGCGCCTGCTTCTCAGTTTTCATTATTTTAATCACAATTATGTTGAGCAAATTTTAAAATTAAAAAAATCACATGATTAGGTTGTTCAAAAAGTTCTGCGACTTTTTACATGAATTTTAGACTCGAAATTTTTTTCTAAAAATGAACATTATTAGGGTAATTTTATGTAAAAAATCGATTAATTGCATTCCTGAAGCTTGAAAACGCTTTCCTGTCCCTGATACAGGGAAAGTGGTCTGTGTTTTAAAGCGAAAATGATTAATTTTCGGGTTCAAAGCCAATGTAAAAAGTCTCAAAACTTTCTGAATAGCTTAATATAACAAACATCAATTAAATAAATAAATGAATAAAATTTCAATCAAATTTTACATACAATTAGTGCACAAAGAAATAAGACCCTTAGATAAAGTAAAAACCCGTGTTAATATTATTTCAGGCTCATTGGAAGGATTCAATAATTTTTCTAGAATAAATTCTAAACGGTTGACAAATTCATTGAATTGTCTATTTACAAGTTTAAAGTTGCTCTTGTGTCGTTTTTGTCGTAGAAACAAGATTTGTTTAATGTGTGCATATTCGATGAGTTGGCAGAGCTGAAATATAAAAACTTAGCTTTAAAATTTTTCTTAGCAGTTAATCCTCCTACTCAATCCATGGAAGATTGGGTGTAAAAGTTTTTTGGAAAAAGGAAGTTAAAAAATGGAGATATTTTTGGAGGGGGTAGAGTCTAAAAATGCGATGGGTCTTGAACCCAATGGACCAGAATCCTGTGTCTCACGGGCCTGGGACACAAGGCCAATTGGGCAGGGACAAAGAGGCTCAACTAAAAATAGGTTTCGGATCAAGCAGGTCATAGGGTCGGAGCCAAGGAATCCAGGATCCTTGGTTCATCGGCCATGGCCTGTGGTGTCGAGCAACAATAGCTATCATGTGACAATGTTGTATTTACTACAGGATTCCCAGTCACATATGACAAATAAGACAAGTCTTGTCACATTTGTCACACGTGTAACACCGAGGTGTCCGATGTGTCACATCTATCACGTTGAAGTGTCCGATGTTTCATGTGTATCACATAGAGGTTAGGGTATATAAAAAATCATGAAACAATCCACTCTGTCCTTCGGAAACTTGACATTAATTGTATTATGGTATAAGGGAATAATCGTTTTATAATAATTAAGTTTTCACATTATAATCCCAGGGACCCCCCAGTTACCAGAGGCCATTTCCAGCGACAAAACATGGACACCTCATTTTTGGGCTCTGAGATGGAAGGGAGAAACTAAATTTTACCTGTGAATATTGAGAAACTACTTTAATAGCCAGTTCATCATTACTTTTCTTTCTATACATTTTTCTCAATTTCCATAAATTTTTGTGTTCTCTTTTCTGTTTCCATACAACAACTTCTGTAAAAGCAGTTGGAGGAATATTCAAATTGGTGACATCAAGCATTAATATTGGCTAAAAAATTTTTTCATCAAAAAATTTAAAATAAGATAATTACCATTCTAGTCATTTGGCCTTCACATTCATGGTGTAAATATGGTTTTCCACAAGCATAGCAAAATTCATAGCCACAACGGCAAGTCATATGATTGCATCCAAAAGTTTTATCAACAAGACCTCCACATCCGGGGCACAAAGCTGCTTCAGAAAAGTGCATTGCGTCCAGAAGGTCGCCATTGTCTAAAATTCATTATTTTATCCAAAAATAAAAAGTTTTTGTATTTCTATTTTTTAACATTCCTGCTCTGGCCACTCTAAAAAGAGTGGGGAAAATAAGGACCTGAGCGAGACATAGATAAGAACGGGATGGAACGATTTTTCGAGCAAAACATGAACGGGATGACAAGACTACAATTGTGCTTGCAATTCCCTTCATCGTCTCGTTCTTGTCATCCCATTTTTGTGTCCTGTTTGTCCAGTTATTGTGTATGTCCTAGGCGAGGCCTTCGCCTGGTTCGGGCTGGCTCTTGGCTCTTATTTTTCACCCCTTCCCTCAGCATGTTCTAAAGGCCTTTTGTTTGAATTTTTTACAACTATGATATAGAGCTATGAAAAAGATAGGGAAAAGATGGAGGGAAGTGATCGCTCAATTTTTCCGTGGTGAGTGGGAGAGGGGGTCATTTTGTAATTTTCTCCACTCTTTTAAATGTTTTCCGATATCTACCTTTATTTTTATTCACAAAAATCCTTCGTTCATCGCAAGTCAATGGTAAATGCGCCCGTTGGCGACAATCAACACAATATGTTTGTCCACAGCTGCAAATAGTCAGCCTATTCTTCACTTTTGTATAATCGAAGTTGTCCAAAAATATTGTTTGATCACATCTCTTGCATTCTATGAAATCTTTTCTCATGAGACGACGTTCAGAAACCATGTTAGAGTATTTTTCAACAAGTTCTTGTTTAAAAAAGTAGGTCAGGATTTTAGGCAATATAACATTTGAGCAATCATTTTCCTAAAAAAATAAATTACATCACATTAGTATTGCGTCCCGTCCCGATCCCGACGATCCCTCTCCCCAAATCTCAAATAGTCATTTTTGCTGATTTTTTATGAAAACATGACATTTTTTTATTATCTCTATCATGAAGCTACTCGTACTGAACGGGGAAAGTTTGATCTTCGGAGATCAAAATTAATATTTTCAGGGACTCTGCTTCATCATGGGTTATGAGTTTTTGTTATCTTGGCGGGGAATGTCCTATAACTCTTTTCATAGACAAAGAGAAAAAAAGTGTTGCCCACGTAGTGCAGGAGCAAGTGGCACAATATCCATCTTGAATGGAGAAGGTTCGATCCCTACAGGGTCGAAATTTTAACTTTAACAATACCACTAGAGGATCTCACAGAGGTCAAAATCGCAAAATAACGATAGGCAAAATTTTTTGCATGTAATTTTATAGGGAGTTTGCTTTTACAACTTTTCCTGATTCACTAAAATTAAAATTTTGACCCCATGGGAATCGAACCCTCCCCATTCAAGATGGCTATTGCGCCACTTGCTCCTGCACTACGTGGGCAATACTTTTTTCTCTTTGGCTATGAAATGAGTTATATATTTTTTCTTCTTACCATGCATTCTATAGGCACTTGCCCAGCATCAATAGCCGAAGTAACATATTGATACCAACAGTCCAAGCAAAAATAGTGGTTGCATTTCTTCAGCGCAAAACCACTTCTTTCATCCGAATCATCAATATAACAAACACGGCATATAAAATCAGATACTTCTTGCCGATCATTTTCCTCGTTATTTTTCTTTTGTTTCTTGACCTCGGATGATAGCATAATAGATTTTTCTTTGGCTTCATCCGAAGAAAGACATATAGCTGGTAAGAAAGTAGCCTGATCCAAAATCGATGGAAAAATTGATTTTACAGTTTTGGATTTTCTTTTCTTGCTTTTATCATTTTCTTGTGACTCGAAAGTATTGTTATATTGAAAATAGTAGCTAAGCTTTTCTGGATTATCAATATTTCTAGCAATGAGGGTAAAAGAATCGAGTTTTTCAAAATTTTCAAACTCTTTCTTATAAGGTCCAGGTGCAGGGAAAACATTAAATTCGGATTCACCATCTCTTGCAATAAAAGTTATTGAACTAGTAATAGGATCTTTATAAGAATTCCAAGCTGGATTGAAAAATAAATGAGTCGGATTCCGATTTTTAACCGTTATTGAAGCCACGGATTGTAGGATTTTGTCACAAATTTTCATCTCTTCTAACAATTTTTCGAGGTCGTAATTGTTAATATAACTAAAGTCTATCTTATTCAAAAAGTAATTTGGCTTGTCTGGAGCAGGACTTTCTCCATTTTCAACTTTATTATTGTTGAAATCTGTTGGTTTCAAAAGATTTTTTAATTTTTCAACAATTTTCTTCTTTTTACAGATAGACTTAATAATTGTCTCTGGAGGATCTTCTTCGAGGTTAACAATTTGATAAAACTTTTTCTTCTTTTTGCTTCTCTTTTCTTTCTTTTTCTTATTTACAATAAAATCTTCTAAACAAGATGTGGATTTTGGGTTGGGGATTTCTTCACAACTTTCTTCATTGGATAAATAAAAATCTTCCATAGGAACAGTTTCATAATCGTATAGGTCGTTTTCATCAAAATCTGGTATTGGACGAATTTGCGGTATAACAGGTTTGCAGGTGCACCTAAAAATTATAATTAGTTAAAGGAGACGTAACATTTATAGCCTATTCTCGAAAAATCAAAAAAATTTTTCAGGTTTTCTTCTAAAAATCAACTTTTTAGGATAATTTCAAGGCGAAAATCTATTATGCGCATTTTCAAAGTATGAAAAATTAAGTTTGACCCTGAAAATCAGGGTAAAACTGCGTTTCATAGCGAAAATTTTTTCGAACTGATGGGGGGCGTAACATTTATAGCCTATTCTCAAAAAAACGCGAAAAAATTTTTTTCTAAAAAGGAACTTTCTAGACCTAATTTTATGCGGGGAATCGATTGCGCATTATCAAAGTGTGAAAACGCTTTCGAAATAGATTTTTTCGCCTAGAAATTACCCTAAAAAGTCGATTTTTAGAAGAAAATCGGAAAAAATTTTCTCGTTGAAACGCAGTTTTACCCTGATTTTCAGGCTCAAACTTAATTTTTCGTGCTTTGAAAATGCGCGCAATCGATTTTTCGCCTAGAAATTATCCTAAAAAGGCGATTTTTAGAAGAAAATCGGAAATTTTTTTCGATTTTTCAAGAATAGACTATAAATGTTACGCCCCCTTTAAGAGATAGAGCCTCGTAAAAATTTATACTTACTCATAATGTTTGTGGGCTTTTCTAGCATTGAATTGATTTTTTGTAAACTTTTGATATTCTGTAACGTAAATTAATGACATATCATGCTTCGATTGCTTCAATTTTTTATGCCGGTATTCACAATTTTCAGGGGAAGGGGTTCGACATCTCATTCCATGTTTTACATCTTTCCTTGATTTATTAGGCTTTCTAAATTTCCAATATCAAAAAATTTATGCCTATCTTTAAAAATTAGTTAAAAATTGAGGTTAAATCCATTTTTGTTGCATGATTGCTCAATGGATTTCTCCTGGTGTGGGCTTTAAAACAGTTATCTCTAAGAATCAAGTTCTATGGAGATCTAGCCAAAAAATCCGTAGCGGCCAAAAACGAAAAGTTTTTTGAATAGGTCCACACAAGGGCTAAAAATATTGCACAAAATTTCCGCCCACTCAAAAAGTTCTGGGGTGATATGGCTAAAACTTAAATTTTTGAGCTATGAAAAATCCGAGTTTTTTGCTTGTTTTTAATTTTTTAAATTTCTCTATTTTTTGGAAAAATTTTAAAAATTTCTTCCGATTCCAGTACCCTGTCACTTAGGGCAGCTAATCCGAAGTAGTACCAAAATTTTTAGCCTAGATTTTTTTGGAAATTTTGAAGTAAGGCATCATGCTGTATAATATGAAATAATTTTATTTACCTAATCAAATCAAGTAGTTTTGCTTTATTCTTCGAAGTTTTCTTTACTATCGCATTCTCTTTTTTCGAATATCCAGCATATTTTTTAACTTCTTTATGCTCCAATTCTTCATAATAAATGCCTCTGTAATTATGAGTATAACATTTGTAACAACAATCATGATAATTGTCCCAATTATTATCAGCTTCACATTTACATTTGCTTAAGGAAGTGCTAGAAGTAGAGGTTACAGCAGAAACTTTAAAGTTGAGCTCAGGTTTCTAAATATTTGAAGGATCCAATAATGCACAAAAGGCTAGATTTACTTGTAACTCCTCAATATTTTCGTGTAGCATTTCAGGGATGAGCCATCGCTTCTTCTTATTTAAAGAATATCGGATATCATAGCCATATATGTTAATGGGATCCTTTTTTATGCCCTTGTCCCTGGCAAGAACGGTATCAAACTAAAAAAAAGTATACAGTAGCGAAAATAAAACTTGTAACACCCATCGAAAAATTGTTAAAATTAAAATTGTCTTATCTCTGCGAAATTAAATCTTTTTCAAGCACATTTTTTGCAGATAATTGTCCATTATTACAGGTAACAATTACATGAAAAATTGTGTACAACTTTTGTATTTTTTTTAATTTTTGCGGCTCATCTGCGGGCTGAAGGCCCGCGGATAGGGATTTCCACAAAAAAAACAATAATTAGTGCCTTTTATTACCATTTTGGGTCTTGAGGCACTATTTTTCGACCGCCCTCTTCCAGAAAAAATTGAAAACTTTTCCCCTTGGAGGACTAAGGTATAATAAAGTGCCAAGGAGTGAGTGCTTTGAGTATTAGTTAGTTGATCTATGATCAAGTTTTATGAAACCGAGTTTATTTGTGACTCTGTAGTTTGTGTTCATGAATCAATTATTATCTAGCTAGGTGTGGTGATCAAGCACACAAGTTTAGCGAAGCACCGGAGGGATGATGAATCATTTTAGATTAATAAAATCGAGCAGCGCCTTTGACACTGAATTATGCAAAAAGGTTGTGGGAACAACAATTAGCGGAAGTTACAAATTAGAGGTGAAATTGAGGAAGGCGTCGATATCCTGGATTACATTGATGAAGATTTAGTTACAGTTTTACATGCTTATTTCCTAATGGTTTATTTTATAGCAGAAGATTCATCTCTACATGAAACTGAATTTATCGATGATTCGAACCCTGTGCCAGAAGGAACGATGGAATTGAAGGACTACGACGGCTTTCTAGAATAGAACCGAAGCCGAAGAAACGATACCTCATCTCCATTTTGATATAAGCGCCCCTCCCTAGAGAACGCTTATATCGAGATTTGATAGGGAGCAAAATAACCTGATCATGTGTATTTGGTTCTTTTGCCCCACCCTGTACAACATAGAGATAAAAACTATACTTTATCTGCATCATCGTATTGTAATCCATGGTAATCATAACAAGTTTCTCGGTAATTGAGATGTTTAAAAATAGTTGGAGGTCCATACCAACATTTTTGTTTCTTGTAAAACTTTCTATCTCGATGTTGCCTCTGTCCAAAATGCTTTCGGTTTAAAACCTCAAGCTCGACATCAGCCATGGCTAAAAATTGTTATTTACTTATTGATTACTAGCAAAGCAAAAATATATAGATAAGAAATGATAAGCACAGTAAAATTTCATAACAAAATTGAATGATTCAACATGCATAACTTTTTATATCACGAAGAATTAAAATGCCAAGAAATAAAATTACAACTTGAAGGGACTAGTTGTGATGAACACAGCAGTTTATAAAAAATAAAAATTGTTTTCATAGAAATGCCTGATGTCAAGAAGTTTTATACTCAAAGAGTTGTTACCGAGGAATATTTATTTATTTATCAAAATCTAGTCCTCGCATAAAGTATTGATGCAAGAACTAGGTTTGATTTTAAAATTTTATTTTTTATCATTCTACAAGCTATAAAAATCGATGAATTTTTCAAATGAGCTCGTTTTAGCACCCTTCTTCTTTAATACCACAAAACAGTTAAAGTTTCGAAATCTTTTACCCGAAATAAAAAATTATTAATTGAATGATATCAACAAAAAAATTTCCTATGACGTGTATTTTATTACAAATCTGAAAACTATGCATCAAAAAGAGCGAAAGGCTCGCCTTTTGTGCATACTTGTATATATTTATGATTTCATTTTTAGTATTTCGAAATAAGGAAAGATTTTTTTAAATTTAGAATTTGCGCAATATTTTGAAATCATCGAACTTGAAAAGAATAATAAATAAACTCAAACGTAAATAAATAAATAACACTCAAACATGAAAATACAGAGTGGACCAAATGAACTGACGCACCATCGAATATCCAAAAATTGTTTGAATATTTATCTGAAAATCAAACATCTGTGGTAATTTTATACGGGGAATCGATTGCGTGCATTTTTGAAGAACGAACAATTTTACCTGACCTTGAATCAGGAAATTTTCGTTTAAATTCCAGAATCAGAAGCAGGAAAGCGTTTTCAAGCTTCGACAATGCTCGAAATGGATTCCTCTCATAAAATTACCCTAGCAAAATGAATTTTCTTTTGACAAAAATTCAAAATAGCTACATTTTTCCTGAATAAGGACAGGTTGTGACGTATTGAAGCGAAATTGCCTGAATCATGATAAGATAAAATTTTTCGTGCTTCAAAAATGTGCGCAATCGATTCCCCGTATAAAATTACCACAGATGTTTGATTTTCAAATAAATATTTAACAATTTTTTGATATTCGATGGTGCATCAGTTCATTTGGCCTACCCTGTAGTGATACGTCGAAATCGAAACTTGGGATGTCGAAATTGAAACGAAAAATGGGTCAAAATTTCATAGGAAACACTTCGCACACAAAAAATTAGTTCATTTTTGAAATTCGATATTTTTCAATTTTTAAGAGTAACATTCTTGAGTTATTCGGGTTGAATGGTCCATGAGTTGAGAGTGTCTGCCCCCCTCTGATTGGTGATGTGGGATAGTTTGGAAAAGTGATTTTGAAAAGGAAAAATAAAAAAGTAAAAAATGGTTCAATTTTGGCCAAAACTGTTAAAAATTACAGCTTTTGAATTGTGAGTTGTCAACAAATTTCGAAAAGAAAGCAACTAAGGCAAGCCATATTTTAAAAATTCTAAAACGATTAACAAAATTTCATCGTACATTGTTTTCGTCTTGCGTTTTTTTCTATTTCCTTAGCAACTTTGGTTTTCTCGAGATTGCGCATTTGTTTTACACGTATCCCTTATCGATTTGCTAGCGAGCGATGAAGGTCGAACAGCAAAGGCACGTTGTCCTTTGATAGCAGCAGCAAATTGTGTGTATACATAGACTGGATGCGTTTCTTTTAATCAATCAATTTGGATTGATTGACACATTTTTTGCGAATTTAATCCATTTCTTGAAAATTAATAAACGAATGTTTTAGATGTTGATAAGTTAGTCATTTTTGGTGCTCAAAATTTTATTGAAGCTGGCTTCTTTTTAATTGACATGTAAAATTTTTAAAAATATTGCCGACTCCCCTCCCCAATGACAGCGCTACAGGCACAATATACCAAAATGCCAAAAAGGAATAGACAAGAGTCAAAATTTAAAAAAACCGCAAATTGACTCAGCCGAGCGCTTCAAAACGAGTCTATATCATGGGGTTTTGGGGGTTTAACCCATGGCCGATTGGTTAACATGCTCGGCCTTCACTCAGCGCGCGGATTTGATCCTCATTTTTTTACTAAAAATGCCATTTTTCATCAAAAATCGTCAATGTCTCTCAAATTTGCGATTTTTTGAATAAAAACGCAATCATTTTTATCAAAATTTTCAAAAGTACACCCTCTCAAAATTTGGACCTACCGACGCCCTTGTCCCGTTATAATATTTCTTTATCTTTGTACAGACCCCCTTCCATGAGGTTCCGTAATAGTTGAACAGTTTTGGTACTAGTTTCCAATAGCGACAGCAAATGACAGGGGTCTAGATCCGAGAATGTTTTCCGGATTTTAACCGGAACTACATCATCTACCCCGTTTTCTATACGGAGAAGCGATTGCGCGCATTCCCGAGGCGTGAAAATGCTTCTCTTACTCTAGAAAAATCTTATGGAAAGTCGGTATTCCTGTAAAAAGTTGATTTTTTCGATTTTAGTTTCAATATACCAACTCCCCGACCCTAAATTCGGGTAAAGGAAGCATTTCTATGCCTCGGAAATGCGTGCAATCGATTTCCCGCATAGAAAAACGGGGTAAATGACGCTTTTCTAGTTAAAATCAGAAAAATTTTCGGATCCAGACCCCCTGTCATTTGCGATCGCTATTGAAACTAGTACCACAGTTTTTTTCTAGATCGCTATGGCTAACAAGATTGACTACTCACCCAATCTTTCCATTACTGTCATCACACTTCTATATGCAATCCTATTCCTGGTGCTTTTTGGAATAATTTATTTTATTGTCAAAAAATTCCGAGTCGTCTCAGATTCTTCAAAAATCAACAAAAAGACTGCCAAGAAATTTGACAAAAGTGTTCACAACTATGAGAAAGCCAAAAATGATCAAACGATTGCGCATGAGTACAAGAAACAGGAACGAATCGGTAGTAATAGAAGAGCTGGTGTTCGTTAAATTTTTTGAAATTGTTTATCTTTTAGGCTAATTTTTGTTATTAATTTAATTTATTATATTTTCCATTAATTTAATTTATTATATTTTTCATGTGCTTTTATTATATAAATAAACTTTTTATTCAACACCGATTAGAGGTATGCAGGGTCGAGTTCAGATCAAGTATGATCGGCCTGGCCTGCCTTCAAGCCGATCAATTTTTACCGGACCAGGCCAGGCGGGCATTATGGTCGGCTTGATATGACATAGTCTAAAAAATGATCAGGCTAGGCCAGCCTGACCGCCTCTAATAGCTATATACAACATTTAAAATTTCATTTGTTCATTCTCTGTATTAACTTCATAGAAAGGCTTGAATTATAATACAATTTAATAATCTTTTGCATATGATCTTCGAGTTTATAATTTTCTTGAAAATACAGGCCGGTCTTAGTTCGGAGAGACATGGCCAGGCTGACCCTAGGGCCGGCATGGCCTGCTGCAAGCCGTCCAAAAAGTGATCAGCCAGGTTGGCCTAGAGCCTGCATAACCCGTGCATGCCTCTAACACCAACCTACTTTGGCGGGGGGAGTGGCATAGGCAAGAGCGGAGGTGTCCCCCTAGTGGTAAAGACGTAACTGGAGACAGTGGTGGCTTTAGGGAGGGGGGCAATTGCCTCAAACATGGAAAAAATTTTCTTAATAGTCCCCCTTATGTTTTGGCCGGCCGAAAGACGGATAAAAATTTCATAAGGATCCTCTCTTATGATTTTTTCGTTTTTGTAAAAAAAAATTTTCAAAAATATCATTTTTAATAAAATTTACCTTTTTTTTAACGTTTTTATCAATTTTTTCTTAAAAAATTATATTTTTTCCTTGAAAAAACCTTTTTTGGAAAAGTGCTCCCTCAAACTTGGAGGCTAGCGCCTGATTTTCCTAAAAAACATAAGGGGGACCAATAGAATTTTTTTCGGGCTTTCGGCCTAAATGGGGGAGGGGCACCGTCCCTGCTCTCTCCCTACAGCTAAGTCCTTGCCTAGTGGCACACCTGAACAATCTCATCAAAACCCCACTAAGAGTCCCTTATGATTTTTGGACCTTTTTGCTGAAGTCCTCTAGCCGATCCTTCTTTCCTACGTCACTGGGGGGGGGGGTAGTCTTGCCTTTTGATTTCGGCTATCGAGTTAGCATATGCCCAAAATTGATGTCTTCATCTCAATTTCAATTGAAACAAATTCAATATTTTTCAATATAAAATCCATTTTGTTGAAACAGCTAAAAAATCATTCAGGCCTTATTCAAACAAAAAAATTTGTTTGACATGAAAATTTTAATTTTTGAGGTATTATTTGTCTAAATTAAAGTCTCCTTGTCAGGTTGTATTTAATATTTTTTGGAAATTGTTGGTGATGAATTTGTTTTATGCAGGATTAGTTTTTATGTTACTTGTGCAAATTGGATATTCTCAAAATTCAACCGGTTCAACAACTTGTGCTGATCTAGGATGGGATTGTTGGTGTAAGCAACTATTGTGCAATAACAGATTTTACGCATCAACAATGAAAAAACAATGTCAGAAAACTTGTGGATTTTGTTCAAGTTCCGGAGGTGGCTCAACAAACAGTACTGGGAGATAATTTAGATATTTTTGTTCAAATGTTTTAGCTAGCAGATTTTAAAGTTGTTTTATTATCTAGTAAATTTTTTATAATACTTTATGGACATTTTTGAAAAAATACAAAATGTTGGTGAAAAATCAAATTTTGGCCTAGACTTAGGACTAAGTCTAGGCCTAAGCCTAGGCCTAAACGTAGGCCTAAACCTAGGTCAAAACTAGGCTTAGGCCTAAGCCTAGGACTAATCCAATGCCTAAGCCAAGGACTAAGCCTAGGCCTAATCCTAAAATATCAGTTGGTGATAGATTTTTTATGTCACCAACTGATAGAAATTTCATGTCACCAAAAGACAATGTTATCAACTGGCGGTCGCTCCTAACATTGTCAGTTGGTGACATAGATTTATTTCACCAACTGACAGAGATTTTATGTCACCAACTGACAATGTCACCAATTGACCGTTCCTCACTGGGACCCCTTCCCCTACCCGTAACTTAGGCACTAGTTTATGTTGTAAAAAACTTGTTTATTTGACTAAATATGTACAAAAATTTTGCTAAACATATTTACAAAAACTTTTCTTTATAACATTTTTGTTACATTCTGTTTGAAGAGGTAGGTAAAAGATCTCCATTCTTTGTTTCCCATACTTCAAATGGTTGTTTAATCTCAACATTGCTTAAATTTGCATCATGACTCTTTCTTGGTCGTAACAATATCAATTCTACCTAAAAAAGAAAAAATTAAAAATTGTTTTCATGGGAATTTTTATGTATCGCATACCATTCAGGGTATGCGATAGTTAGATTGTTACACGACAATATCACCTAACACCATTGGCGGAGGTACCATCGCCGATGGCGATAGTTGTATCGACCTAAGGCGATAGTACTACTGACAAAAGGCGATAGTCATATCTACAAAAGACGATAGTTGTATCGAAAAAAGTCAATAACACTACCGCCCCATAAGAACGGATAGGCCCATTCTTCCCCTATGAAAAGCCATTGCCAACCCATTCATTTCACTGATCCTAGTTCCGGGAACCAGGGGACTTCATTATTATAACTTTTAAATTTACACTTTTCAGTAATTTCATAATTTTAGAAATGTACTTTTGAGACTAAAAATAAAGATATTTTTCGCACCCTTTTTACAACCCAATAGTAGCGCCATTTCATTTTATTACCTTAGAGAACGGAATCTCAAAAGCAGCACTCCATATTATTGATACAAAGAAGCTGATGAAAAGCACTGGTATGAACAAAGTACAATACTAAAAAAGATAAATTATGAATAATAGACTTTGCACCCGACTAATTTGGACTTTATATTCCTATGATATAATTAAAAATGGGAACTATTTCAGTTTAGATACCTCACTTAGCGTGGTCTAAAATCGAAAATTTTGATCTCTCAAAAATGTTCAAAATGACCCCTAGTGGATAATTTCATGAGGATAATCGATTGCTCGTATTTCCGAAGCGTAAAAATGCTTCCATGATCCTGATTCAGGAAAGGAATTTTATTCATTTTCTCTTCAATACACATTCCCTTTCCCTTAAAAGTGAAGAGGGATGTGTATTGAAGCGAAAACGAATAAAATTTCTTAACTGAATCAGGGTCGTGGAGGCATTGTCACTCTTCGGGAATGCGCGAATCGATTTCCCACTTAAAATTATCTCCTATGTAGTCATTTTTGAAAAAGAATTTTTTTGAAAAATCAAATTTTTCGATTTGAGACCACATTAATTGAAGTACATAAACCAGAATAGCTCTAAAAAATGAACTTTGTAATTTACTTACCGCATGAGAAAAGTTCGAATAGATAAGTGGACCTTGAGACAGACCCATTATGATATAGATAACAACAAAATGAATTAAATAAACACAATAAGATAATCGGCTTAAAGGAACCCAAATATTCCACGACATGAACTGGTTTATCGGGCCTAAAATTTGTCATAATTTTTATGTGCTTGTGTATTTTTTGTGCCGTATTATGATAAAATTTAAGAAATTTTTGCTGAATTTTTGCATCGTATGATCGGATAAGATTTCATGACCAAAAAACATTTTTGTTTGTAAAGTGGAAATAAATTTCATCTCTCTCATAATTGAACATAGACTCCAAAGTCCAAAAATTTTAGTGTGAGGAGAACAGATAAAGCAAATATTATCGGCACGGCACCCTTGAAGATTTTTATAGAATTTACCTCCATAACCGTAATAACAAGAGACAACAATCCATCCTAAACCAACTGCCCAAAGAGGCTTACTAAAAGCTGAATACAAGGCTCTAGCAAATAAGGACAATTCATGACCCTCCATATACTGATACAAACAAAGAACTATAAACAACATTAAGGCAAAGGAAAATGCCCATAAAGCTAGATTGACGAGCTAAAATAAAATAAAATAGCTATATCAGCTGGAGTGAAAAAAGTTGCACCACCATAGCAAAATGGATAAGAATCTTCCCGTCCGATGTGGCAAATTAAGAAAAATTGAGATCGCCGGGTTCGATCCCACAAAGAACAAATTTTGATTTTCAAATAACTTTTTTCCAAAATAGAGCTAAATTTTTTGCTTCATTTGTTACAAAACAAAGTTTTTTGAAAATCAAAATTTTTGCCCTTATGAGATCGAACCTGGCGGTCTAACGTTGCTTAACTTGTCAGATCGGACGAGCTGCTTCCTTATCTACTGTGCTATGGTGGGACAACTTTTTTCAAACAGCTAATACTGATTATAAACTCTGTTTCAGGGTAAGGTTCCAAAAAGCTGGGCGCGCATGGACTAATGGTTAGGACGTTATTGGTGTGGGTTCAATCCCACCAGGAAAGAAATTTTTATTATGGCAAATCATAAAAAGTTTCAAGAGTAAACCTTTTTAAAATTGCATGAACGTTTTTTGCCTATCATTAGTCTTTGGAGAAAAATTTCTGCGCTGTATGATTCAATTCCACTCGGAGTTGAATGTTTTTTCATCATTTAGTAAGTGTTATATTTGAATGACTTTTTGATACTGAGGGTTTTTCTATGCAGGGAATACGAAGTTGTTGTTATTTTTTGTTGAAAATTTTTTGCGGAGGCAGGATTTTTGGTCAGAGTGGGTATTGAATCTTCGCTGTTTTTTAGAACCTGCAGAAAGATATGTTGTATTACCTTAGGTATCTTAAGATTAGGCTTCTTTTGCATGAAATAGCCAACTAGAATACCCATTATATAGACTTGGCAACGAATCCAAGGTGCCGCATACATCAAAGGCATATATTCACTAAAAATGTATTTTTTGTTTAATTCATTTCGGCGACAACAGAAAATTCGGTGCAATGTTAGTGAAAGGAAGTCGCTAATTCAATTTGTGGAAGGGGGGGGGGGGGTCTGCCAACATAAAAATTATTCTTTTCCAGATCGTAGCTTATTTTTTGTTTAGATGGGCCCAAGTTTTTTCTGCATAAACGGATTATCCAAGGTGCTCCAAAAATGGAAATTTTGCACTTTCTTGTTTCAAATTTTTTAATTTTTATGAAAATAACCCTATAGGGAGGTTTTCTATGCGAGAAATCGATTGCACGCATTCCCGGATCTTGAAAGCGCTTCCAATAATCCGATTCAGAGAAAAGATGTGTGTATTGAAGCGAAAATAAAATAATATAGAATCAGGGAAGCATTTCAAAATAACAATAGATTTTCCGCATAGAAAAATCCCTATAGAGTTATTTTGGTGAAAATTAAAAGACTTGAAAAAATTGTTTAAAAATCGCAAAATTGCTATTTTGCAGCTCTGTACTTGACTTTTATACTTACTCCATATGTTTCATTTTTGGATCAAGCCATCCATAGAACAATGCTGTTGCTGGATAATGATTTTTATACACAGTTATCATATTCACCGCTGTTGAAGCAGCCAATATTCCTCCAGCTATCGCCAAGCCAACAAATTTATTCAACGCCAAAGCGATAATCAAAATCGGCGCAAATACGAACATTTGGGTGTCAGTAGCCAAGTACCAACTAACACCATAACATTCATGTTTCCAGTGAACATAATTATTGACGTAGAGAAAGTTGGTCCAGAAATACTTCCGACACATTTCACTACCTCCCAATGTTTCATCAGGGGTTAGATACAAAGGCATGTTGTGTATTAAAGTAGGATAGATAAAAGTATAGAAGGCTACTATCAGGTAATATGGTGGTGAAAGTCTAAAATTTGGAAATCAAGGGATATTTTTGGCAAGCTATCTTGAAGAGGAATCAATATTTCTAAATTCTCCTCCCCCCATATCCAGATATCCACTTGTGTTCACTCCATTTTTCTACTTCCCACTAGTTTAGAATGTTTTCTCACTTTCAGAGAAGCACTCGAATGTCCATTTAAGATTTGGCCATGTTTTAGAAACAATTCGATCGGGTCACGAAACCAGCACCGATCCTAGTGAACCGCGGGGCCCGTGGTGGCCCAACGCGACCGGATGGGTCGTTTCTGGTAGAGTTGGAAAAAACCGAAAAAAGTCTAAAAAAAACCGACCGAAACCGATAGATTTTTATCGGTTTTCCCTTCTCTAGTTTCTGGAACCGAGGCGATACCAAGATCTATACTCTCTTATATTTTACCTAATTATACGGTGAACATAAAACATAACCCATGCGCGACCATTCATTACTCTTTTTGGGTTGCGCTCATATTCTTTAAACCATAAGAAAGATAATAGTAAACCAGAGATAAAGAAAAAACTATCAACGGAAAAGAAGGCATTCACAATAAATTGTGTAGTAAGATCGTTATATATGGAAAGCATATCCACAACATTGTCTAAAATTCAATAAGGATTGTGACTAGGGGTAGAAAACAGCGGTCAGGGGCCGGACCGAAACAGGTAAGGGCCGAGGGCGAGCTTTAGAACAGGCCTTAGGTCTAAAGCTCTTGGGCCGTCCCAAAGTCAAGATCCAGCTCGGCCATTATTTTTCGTACTCCTTTGTGCTGACATCAAAGAATGAGCCGAGAGCAGGCCCATGCCGAAGATGGACCTTTTCGACTCCCTATTGGGACCAAATGCCTGCAAAATATAGGCAAATTCAGAGCTCGAACACAAAAAATTCGGAAATTATGGGATTTTATACTTGTATCTAGAATGAGGATAGTAAAACTATAAGGCATTATACAAAAACAAAGACATGCTCTTACTTATAGACCCCATAGCAGATAAGAAAGTATGACCAAAAACAACCCAACAAATACTGAAAAATCGTAT
>JAQGBS010000480.1:0-21564 GCA_034698545.1 Acrobeloides obliquus
TACCTTGTTTCTGCGAACCAAGACCTTTGCCTTGTTCGTAACCCATTTTCTAAAAACAGTCAATATTCAACCCAGAAGTTCAAATAACACACAACTTACCGCCATCATCTTCATAATCACATCACCTTTGCCGCATGTTTTTAAAAAATCACCAAAAGCACCGGGATCTAGTGCTCCTTTTGTGGTGGAAGAACGCATACCAGCAAAAACTTGGGCACCTTTTTGTGGCTGGAAACTCGAGCGCATTGGCTTGGCCTTTTTCGGTGGTGGTCGTTCTTCAATTTCTATTTCTTCTTCTTTATCTTCACTTGTTTGAGCCTAAATTTCAATTATAAATATTTGCATAGGATATTGAGCAAAAATTCGATTTTTGAACAAAAATTCATTTCTTGAGCAAAAATTAAAAAACGATTGGATATTTACTCGCATAAAAATACCCCTTAAGTGATTTTTAAAAAATTTTCACTAAAAAATGCAAAGTACGGTTTTTTTGGCTCATCCTGTAACTTACTTCATCTTTAGGTTTTCCTTGAACTCCACCGCTTACAAAAGAAACTGGCTGAGAGTAGTTTGGCTTCTTTTTAGAACCAGAGAATGTTGGTCTTGAGTCTTCGTCTTCAGAGTCACTAGCCCACATACCGTAAATTTGTTTCTTCTTAGACGTCCTCCTATAACTTCCTGGATTCATAGCATGTTGTAAATCGGTTTCATTTATATCAAAATCCTCATAAACATCATCGTCAGCCATTTTGCTGAAAAATTATTTTCATTAAAGGGAGGTAACTCTACAGCCAGATCTTCAAAAAAAATTTGGAGCTCTTCCTACTGGGGAGACGCAATCCAACAGGATTCCAAAAACAGATACTTTTTTGAAGAAAAATTTATAGAAAAATATCCTCTAGGGGTAATTCCCTACGAGGAACACGGTGGCATGTTATTTTGGCAGATATAATTCATCAAAAATCGAGAATCAACAAAACTTACTTCAAAAAAGTATCAGTTTTTGGAATCCTGTTGATTGTGTCATCCCAGGGGGAAGAGCTCCAAAATTTTTTTCATAAATCTGGTTGTAAAGGTTAAAGAAAAAATACAATGTAAAAAAGGCTTATCGCACAACATATTAGAGAACTACAGTTAAGAGAGCGTCTTTAAAAAGATTTGAAAAATGAATAGGGCCAGGCACGTAGCCAGGATTTCCTGACGGGGAGGGGGGACAATGACTCAAAGTCCAAAATCCAAAGGTATCTTAATGTGTTCCGAACACAGAACACAAGTGTTTTAAAGTTAAACTTTTAGCTTTAAAAATTTCTTTGTTGTCTGGCTTTCTGTCGAACTGATCAAAGAGCAAAAACTTAGTGAAAGGGCCTTTTCCTTCAAAGAACTTAATTTGTAATGCTCGATCAAACAATTTTTAATCCTGATTCAATCGGAAAAATTTATAGTAGAAAAAAATCTTTGACGAAAAAAGGACTATAAGAGAACACAGCTGTCATATTTTGATCAGATGGAATGCCTGTAAAAGCTCAATTTAACATGATTCATCAAGCTTTGCTCGCCCACATTTATTTTCTTCCCTTTTCTCTTAAAACTCGGTGTTATTGCTAGACAAGATAAGGTTGCTCGCTCTTCTCATTGTTCATCTTTGAATTTTTATATATCTCCTTTAGTTTACAATATTTTAGATATAGTCTATTTCCCGTAAAATGAAAAAATATTCCTCCGAGTGGGGTAATGAGCGATCCCTCGGGATCGATCGGACGGATCGCTCAATACATAACTCGGGAAACTATTTTCCTCACTTCATGGAAACAGACTATATACAAGGGGGCGCAGAAGTCCTGACCTAGAGTGCAAAAGTCTTGTCCATATGTGCAAAAAGTCCTGACAAGTTCCCAATAAAAAAATCTGCAACCTCGTGATGAAGATTGTTGTAAATCCATTAAAACTAAAATTTTTTCTACGTCAGGACTTTACATTCTAGGTCAGAACTTCTGACCCCCTTGTATACTGGGTTGGGCTCTGGTGCAGTTTGCCCGTCCAATAGACGGTTTACGCGTCCAATCAAAATTTTTATAAGTAATATCAATTTTGAAGTGTCCATTGGTCACTTCAAAATTGATATTACTCATAAAAATTTTGATTGGACGCGCAAACTGCACCAGAGCCCTGGATTGTTTCCAAAAAGAATCGAAAAATTCATAATAAAAAATTGAAAATTCGTCAAAAATTGAAAAATTCGGCACGATTACTTTTCTCACTTTTCCGCACGTTATAGACTATTACTTTTAAAAAATTGCATGAAAAAACGTGAAAAAAGTAATAGTGCCAAAAATTCCTGAAAAATTCGGTTAATATTCAACTCGAAAATACACAACTTGAACCACTAAATTCGCATAACACGAAACCGTTGATGAAAGGCGTCGGGAATGCTGGAATCCAACTGGATTGCGAACGGAAACGAATTTTTACGAAATTTTCGTAAAATTTATCGAAAATTTTGAAATTTTGCAGGTGGTTCGAGTTGTGTATTTTCGAGTTCCCACTCGATGGTTCGAGTTGAATATTAACCAAAAATTCTCCGGTTGTTTCCAAAAAGTTTTCCGTCTCGGCCAAGAGGTCGATCCCGGACCCAAGATCTAACACTAGTCCTCGACCACTCCTTAGAGACGATTAACGCGCAGCCTAACTTTTTAAAAACTGTTACCAGGACTTGAACGCTTTTCATGTAAATGACCAAAAAATAATAAAGTTTCTTAAAAATGTCAACGGAACAAAAAAATTAAATAATTGTGAAATGGTATTTAAAATAATTTTCTTACTAAAACGAATGTATTTTCAAGCCCTTGTGCTGTTTTGCTTTGGCGCTGCGCGCAACAAAAACCAAATATCTATTTGATAAAGGAATTTTTGATTTTCACAAAAATACAGGGTGGATTTTAAAAAACCGGAATTTTGCCGCTTTTTGAAGAAAAAATTTACGAAATTTTTTTTCAAAAAGTGATTTATTAGGGGTAATTTTATGCGAGAAATCGATTGCGCTTATTGAAAAATTCTGAAAATGCTAACTTAGCCATGAAATCGTCATTTTTTCGATTTTTTCTTCAAATTTTTTGCCGAAAAACGGCAAAATTCTGGTTTTTTAAAGTCCACCCTGTATTTTTTCAATTTGGACAATATATATAGGTCATTTTTAGATGTAAAGTAATAAAATGCAAGCAGTGATAGCCCTATGCCATTTTTGCGAAAACCACGGCCCCCGGATTGTGATGACTTGTCAACCAGTGCGAAGCTCTTCTAATCGGAAAAAGAAATGCCATAAATTAGAGTCTTCTACTTCTGAAGGCATAATTCTTTTTCACTCATTTATTAAAATTTTTTTAGAAAGTATGGATACCTCAGACTCTCCTCAATTTTATGGTGATTTTGATTATCATCTCGAAGTGATTGATGAGGAAGACAGGTGTGCTGCTTGTTCTTCATTTGGCAGTGGGCTAGGTTTGCTGTCGAATGATCATGAGGCTGAAACTAGCTATATAAGTACACAGGTATATAAAGGGTATCTGAGAAAAACGGAATTTGGGCGAGTTTTTCATGTTTTTTCGACCCGAATTTTTTTCAAAAACGACTCTATTAGGGCTAAATTTATGCAAGGAATCGATTGCGCGCATTTCCGAAGCTAGAAAACGCTTCTCTGATCCTGATTCAGGGAATTGGGTGTGTTTTGTTGATTTGGCCAAAGAAAATAAGATGCCTGTTTGTGTTCCGAACACTTGGAACACAAAATGTGTTCCGAACCCAGAACACAATTGTTCTGAGCACATTGTGTTCTGTGCCTCGAACTTGAAGTCGAGACGCGAAACGTCTCGAATTCGAGAGAATTATAACGTATTCGAGATGCTAAACGGGTCGAAAAAGCATGAAAAAATCGCCAAAATTCCGACTTGTTTCATATACCTTGTAAATCCACGGTTAGGGCAAGGATTTTTATGATGGTAAATCTTTAGGTTCCTATGAATGAAAGAGTTTATCATTTGGTTCGACATGCTTGTCTAAGATCACTTAGTGTGGAAATTTCAACTCCCCATTTTTATGACGATGATCACGCATCAACGAGTAGATTTTTTTCTTTATTTGGTGATTTTATACAAATCAAATTTCAGTATCTGATTCTCGAAGGAATACGTTAGTTAATGGTAATATCAAATTTGATACCGAACGTGATGGTGTTGTCTTGTTTGGTGATGATGATAACGGTTATACCTTGTGCCATACATTCCGGTATATCTTGAATAGGGATACACAGGTTTCAAAAAGTGACAATCCTTGTCATTGGTCAGAATTTTGAGCACTAACATATATATACTATCTATTTATACTTGCAACGCATTTCTGCATGGTCGTGTTGGCGGGAAATTTCTTGAGGGGTCACTAAATCGAGAGTTGACTATACACGTTTTATATAAGAAGATTGTCTCGGGTGACAAATTTGTCTCCCTTTTTTGAACAAAATATTTTTGTGCTCAAAATTCGCATATTTTTCTGTATTGTCACTTTGTGTAACTTGTGTATAAGTATTGAAAAAACTGTTTGAAAATCTACTGAAACTAAGTTTTATTAAAAAAAAGTATAAAAATTCCTTTTTAGCCTTAAAGATGCCAAAGCACGGGGCTTTCTTCGAAGTTATTCTCTCATAATAATAACCATGGACAAATTAATGTTGCTAAATCATTACGACTTTTTTCTAAATGGTTTTGTATCGATTATTTCGAGGCTACAAGTACTTACCAAACTTTCTTAAATTTTTACACCAATGTTTAGGACCAAGCCAAGAAATTCTTCCACATCGAACAAGGCCAAAACATTGATCTAGCAACCACGGTTAACCGAGCTGCTTATCTACCTCAAGACTTTTTCAAAACAAAAATTTCATTTGATACGTCAAGGAGCTTAACCATTATAACAGATAACAATGAAATTTTTCATACTTTACACAGGTTGGTTTTGGATTGTACTATGCTGTAATAAAGAGGCAATTTTAGACAGATGCTTTATTTATTACGTACTCAGGTGACGTTAGTGCGAGATATGGTTCTCGAAGGCGTGCCAACACAGGATATGTTGGTCTTAATGGAAATTGAGAAATATGGGCTTGAAGAGACGGACTTTGTCGGTTCATTGTCTACAGACCAGACTAGGCATCATTTGAAGAACTTGAAAATGATTGCAAAAAGGTTGCATGAAATGAATCCCGCATATTTGGATGCGTTGATTTGGCAGATGGTCATCGGCAGTCAGGTAAACAGCGCCAATTACTGCTTTGCCAATCAACTAGAAAATTTTTGTAGGTTATTGTCAAATCCGATGATATGTCATCACGAAGGCAATTTCTCCTAGCCTTAGCTTATTTACTACCAATTGGTTGTGTTAGGCTAGCATCTCATGCCAATTCCTATCACCATGTTTTCAAGTATGTGAGGAAACAGTAATGTCATGAATTTTGGAGCTACTAGGGGCCAAAAATTCTCTGAAATTGACACTTCTAGGGGTAAAAACATATAGGAAATTCGAATTTGACATTTATGAAGCAAAAAAATGCTTTCCTGATTCAGAGAAGGTCTGTGTATTGAAGCGAAAAGTCGCAAAAATGCGATTTTTCGACTTTTTTCTTCAATATGGCTACTCATGGAGATTTCTTCGGTTCTCTGAATTTTGGCAAATTTCTAATTTCGATTTTCTTTTTATTGCTTTCCTGAATCAAGGAAGCATTTTTTCTCTTCGAAAATTTCAAATTCGAATTCCCCTCATGTTTTTACCCCTAGAGAGGTCATTTCCAGGAAAAAATTTTTGAAAAATTTTGGTGGGTAGCTCCCCTCCTATTATGTTAGCCCCAGAATTTTTCCAAAACCGACTCCAATTGACTTGTCTTGAATAAGCTTGCATAATTTGTCCTTTAAGGTACAACTTGTTAGGAATTCCTGCGTCAACTATTATTCCGGCTGAAAATTTGCCCGAGTTATTTGTGATTTCTTTACACTCATCTTCTGTCAAATGCGCCGATTCGTTGGAAAGTCTCAAATTTGTGGTTGAATGTTATCCAACACGGAACCACACAACGCCAAAGTTGGTGCAACGATACTCACAGTTACTATTAGGTACATTGAATTTTTCTTTTTTTCCGCCAACACGACCACGCAGGGATGCATAAACTAGATATTTATCGGCTGTTAAAATTCTTCTATTGGGTTGTTCGAAAAATAACCGGTTATTTTCCGAACGACTGAAATACTACTTATTGATATTTTCCAGATTCCGCTGTGAAAGACCAAGTCTTGGAAACGGCTATAAGCTCAACACGAACCGAATGGTTAAATCGTGCCAAATTGATGTTTCAATTGAGTCGTCAAAAAGAAGGCATTGATTTAAATCGGGTTTTGCAAGTTGTCAAATGTAATCAGGAGGTATATATAGGATTTTATTCAAATCTTTGGGTACTAACAAGCAAACATTGCGAACTTGGTTTCTTCGATTTTGCCCAAACATAAGCCAATTTTTTATCCATGATGGGAGTATTAAAAAACCACAAAAAATTTTCACCCTCGACATTCTTATGAAGAGATAGAGCTCAAAATGTGGTTTTTGGGGTCAAAATTAGGGTTCAAAGATACCATCATAACTTGTTATGGTTAAAATATTTTTCGTTAATTCTTTTTGCATGTATTAGAGAGTGAAAAGACACAAATTATGGTATGGTATATTAACTTTGATGTTAGATCTTTATCTTTATGGTTAAAAACGTCTTACAAAAATGACAAAATGATATATTTTTGTATGACATTTTTATCCATAAAGATAAAGGTCTAAGGCCGAAGTTAACATACCATAATTTGCGTCTTTTCACCCTCTAATAACTGCAAAAAGAATTAGCGAAAAATAGTACCAATTTTGGGTAATATTTTTTAATTTTAGGATTCCCCGGTATTAGCTTTTTGGCAAGCCGGCCTTTCACGTCGATATAAACAAGTTGTCTTGAATACGATCAAGGAAACACTGCCTTCCTAGATATTTATAATAAGGCTTTGTTACAGGGCTTATATCTTGATCTCGAACGTACGAGGTTTTATTCACTTTTATCTTTGAAAGAAAATGTATATCTTCTTGTATGAACTCTATCATAGTCATGGTATATGTGTTTGGGGCCATCCTTAAATTACTTTTGCAAAAGTGGAGTTAGGGGGTTTGGGCTCGGAATTACGGGGGGTCAATTGAAGAACTTCAAGATCTCTACATGAAACTGCAGCTACCAGACAATTATTTTGACGACTGGCTTATTACCATGGGACTCCATGGATCACAAACTTGCGACCAACCAAATAATGTCTGATGATAGAAATCGTACATGGGTATGTCACAAGCACATGGTAACACAAAGCCCACGAAGGGTACAATGTAACACTACACCCCAAGGGGGTCTGAAATCGCGATTTTTGCAAACATAATTTAAGGATGGTCCCTTTAGCCATTATGAGCTCATATGTTTTTTTACAGCTATTTTATTTGGGGGCTTTCGAAAAATGTTTAGTTCGAAAAATTCTGTTTTTTGCACACCATGTTCCTTGATTAGAGATGCCTCAAAGCTCATATGGCTATGGTTTTTTCTTGCTCATGTCTTTTTTACTGTCTCGGTGTAAAACACGATGGTTTGTGTGTTGAGACCTAGTCTATACTTGTGTTTATCTCGTTTTAAAGTGCATTATTTGGTGATTCGTAAACAGTTTGTAACATTTTTTTATATGTTTGATAAAGATAAATAAGTAAATTTTGTATTATCCTTCCATAACAGTCCAGTTGTCTTCAACATTTATTACAGGTCGATCATTATTATTCTTTAGTAGCGTTTCATCAGTCGGACTAGATTCACAACACACATATAAATCCTTCACTGTGGATTCTTGACAGGCATAGCCTAGCCCACATTCGGGTGTAGATCCAGGGGTGAAGCATCTAAAATCTATTTGGCGCGATGATCGATTTTGATGCTCACCGTTTTGCTTGTTTAGTGGAAAGTTCAATTAGAGGTCTATGGTTTGGTGGGCAGAATGCAATAGGCGAACAACAAATTGGGAGATCTGAAGATTGTACTGTCTTGCATGGGTATCCATCTGGGCATATTTGTTTTGATCCAAGAGTGCATTGCAAGAAAGCGTCATTTTCGGGTTGTCGATAAGGTTCTCTAAAAACTGTTGCTTATACTAATAGGTGTACGCGGAACCCTCCCCCCCCCCCCCACTAGCAGCATCGCTAGCTGGAATTTTCTGTTTTTTAAGCGATCTAATTCTTCTGGCTTAGCGAAAGAGCTATCCTACTTTAGTCGTGCCACTGGTTGACTACTATACTCTTGAGTCGAGAATGTGTATCAAAAACCGTTGTCGGACACTTGGCCGGCCGGACAGTTGGCCGACTCGGACAGTTGGTCGACCGGACAGGGACCTTAGGCTTAGGTCTTAGTCCTTAGGCTTTGTCCCGAGTCGACCAACTGTCTGGTTGGCCAAGTGTCCGAGTTGATCAACTGTCTGGCATTCATCAAAAACACCATAAGCTAGTGAAAGAGCTATCCTACTTTAGTCCTGCCTCTTGTTAACTACTATGCTCTTTACTCGATAATGTTATAAGGAGCCTTCCCCTCCTTCACTAGAAGCTAGGAATATGATAACGCTATGAAAGTTATGCCAAATGGCATCTTCCTGGAAATGTGTGATGTCAAATATTTTACTCACCGATTTTCACCACAAACACTCTTATACGAATCCAAACTTTCACAGCAGATTGAAACACCACTTGTTGTAAACGAAGAACATTCATGCTCACTTGGGCAGTCAGTATTTTCAGAGCATGTTATAGCATGTGATCCCATTAGAAATGTCTTTCGGCCTTTACAACGCGCAAATCGAATGATATCAGGCACGGGGTCCGCTTCTTGTAAGTTGTAGCCATATGAGTGACAGCAGAGTTTTAGCTCTGAAAATTTTTCTCTTCATTTTTTCAATTCAAAAATTTTTCCCCACCTGGTAAATTCGCCGATCGAATGCATTTTAATCCACGTGGGCATTCTCCATCACGGTTACAAATTTGTGGTGTTTCCGGTAAAATTGAAGTGCCTGGGCATTTAGCTTCTTGACAACAATACATTTTTATATTGGTCATAGACGGCTGACAATGGAAGTTCTAAAATGGGAGTTTTCAGAAAGAAATCGTAATATAAAATTTTGACAGCACCCCATTTTGGTCCCATGGAGTACCAAAATTCCGGTCAAAAAATGATAACAAGACGTTTTAGAGGCCAAAATAAAGATATGCAAAAATTTTCATGGAATTTGAACAACTTTAAATTGAAGCGGGATTCGAACTCGAACCTATAAACTACAAAACTGTCGTTTTAGCCACTCAGCCACGGGTATGAGCGCACAAAACCCTATGATATGGTACTCGTTTTGAAGCGCTCGGAGAGCTGAGTCGATTGGTGGCATTTAAAAAATTTTTTGACCCTTGCCTTTAGCCTTTTGGAATTTTGGTACTCCGTGGCCCATTAGACATTTGGCCCATGTTGAAACTATGTGAATTTTAACATGGGCCAAATGCCCACTGGGCCAAAGGGGATGCTGCAAAAATTACGTTAGGGCAAATAGTTGGATCCGCAGAGCAAGCAACTGGGACTCCACTCTCATCTAAATAAGTCAATGCATTTGGGCCACAGACATCAGACTGTTCCATAGGTGGACTCCTAAATGAAAAATAGATAAAAGAAAAGTGCTAAACCGGAGTCGAATTTTGGGGGCATCAGCACCGCTGGTGTCACTAACACAATTCGTTTTTACCTTGCCATAGAATTACAGCATACATTAAGCCCATCTTTATTTGATGGCCTACAAAAGTAACCTGGAGGACAAACATCTCTATAGCCTCTCCTAGAGCAATATCTCACATTCGATCCGATATACGCTGGGATTTGCCCATTATCGCAGGTCAAAGTTCCCGGAGCATTTCCACAACAAATGTAAACTTGTCCCTAAAAATGAGTAAAACATTTTTTTAAAGATGTGCTGAAAGACCCCCCTGATGTTACTAACCCACGGCGCCCAAAAAACCGAAAAGGGTCAAAATTTAAAATAGATGTCGCCAATCGACTCAGCTCACCTAGGGCTTCGAAACGAGTACCATATCATGGGGTTTTAGATTTTCACATGGCCGAGTGGCTAACGCGCTCTGTATTAACTCATAGGGCGTGGGTTCGATCCCGGACCCAAAAGTCATTTTTTTTCGTTGTCAAAAGTCATAGAAAATTTTTGCATTTCCATATTTTTATGCGGGAAATACGATGGCGCTATTATTTTTTCATAAAATTTTTGGAAAATATCTTTTTTCATGTAAAGCGCCATCGTATTTCCCGCATAAAAAGATAGATATGCAAAATGTGAAAAATTTGTCAAAAATGAAAAATTCGTCAAAAATCGCAAAATTTGAGTGAAGCCCGAGCGCGTGAGCCATTTAGCCACGGGGAAAATCCCCAAAAATCCATGATATGGTACTCGTTTTGAAGCGCTCGGCAAGCTGAGTCAATTGGCGACATTTAAAAAAATTCTGACCCTTTTCGGATTTGTTGTACGCCCTGCCCCCAAATATCCAATATTGGATCTTACAATATTGGATTGTTGACAAGTATATCCACTTGGACAACTGTTAGAATTTCCTCTCGAACAAAGCCGGGGGTTATTGTTCACCAACAACGTTGTAAATTGCGAAGAACACGTAATAGGTGAAGCATAACGACAGCACAGAAAGAGTCCTGACAGAGAAGATTGTGCGCATGAAAATCCCTGCGGACAACTCATATCCGTGGCATTTTGACAATAACGCATAGCGCCGGACGCGTCTTCGAATGCACTCCAACCTAGAAATGGCAAAGTTACACAAATATTTTCGTTCAAAAAGATCGATTGGATCGTATTCAGCATACACTCTTTACTACTGAAAAAAATTTCATCGAAAAATAAGCCTAAGGCTAAGCCTAAGTCTAAGGCTAAAACTAATAGTTATCTAATGTTAAACACAACCTATTGGGCAGTCAAGTTCTTGGCTGGGTGGTTGAAAAGTTGTTGTAATTGTTGGAAGTGTTTGACAACAGACATTGATTCCATTTACGTTCGATGGTGCACACACGTAGCCAGATGGGCATGTATTTAATGGGCATTGAAATGTTTGACCTAAAAGCCATTTTTATGTTCTACAACCACATTCGAACTTGTAAAAAAGTTGCGCGTATGGCCGAATGGCTAGGACTCTAGATTTGCAGCTTCTAACGGAAGGTTCGAATCCCACTTGAATCCAATTGTTTTTAACTTTTTTGCCTTTTTATTCAAAAAAGGCATTTTATTTGCCACGGCGAATAAAATGTCACCAAAATGATCAAATTTGAAAATTGTTTTGGGTTATTGAAACGAAAACATGAATCAAAATTTTCGTTTCAATAACCCAAAACAATTTTTAAATTTGATAATTTTGGTGTCATTTTACTTGTCTCACTAATAGCAAAATGTTTTAGAGGTCAAAATATGGATATGCAAAATTTTTTCATGGAATTTAGATAACTTTAAATTGAAGTAGGATTCGAACCCGAGCCTATAAACTGCAAACCTGTTGCTTTAGCCACTCAGCCATGGGTAAAGCGTACAAAACCATATGATACGGTACTCTTTTTGAAGCGATCGATGAGCTGAGTCGATTGGCGACATTGTTTTTTTAATTTTTCACCCTTGCCTCAACTTTTCGTACGCCATGACAAGACTGCACTACAAGCTTACCTGCTACTTGAGTATAAGTAGATCTTCCATCGGCACATGTAGCAACACTAGGTTGTGCACCACAGCACACAAACTGGGACAGAACCGATGAAAATTGACAGGTATAGCTCGCCTAGAAAAAGTTTTAAATCCAATCAGTCATTTTGAGCACAAGACATATTTTCGTGTCAATATACAAACTTTTTCAAAAAATGGGGATTTTTCAATGGTGTAAATCAATATGACCGGTTGATAGAATTTTTTCAATTTTTTCGAAAAATTCGAAAAAATTGAACTTTTTTCAAAAATTTTCTTTGACAACAACGAAATTTTTTGAAAAAGTCTGTATATTGACACGAAAACATGCGTCAAAATTCTTACAAGGCTACAGACGGATCCCGGTCCAGTACAGGTTTCAAGTTGACCGGTTGATAGAATTGAAGCGTATTGGTTATTCGGGCATACTCGAGGCGCTTCGGTGTTCCGGCAACACACATAGCTTTGTGGTTGATTCGAAGACTGTAGGCAATTTGTGCCGGCTGGGCACACGTTTGGATTCGAAATGGTACAAAAAATCTTGAAAATTTGAAAAAATGGACTATAATAAAACAACTGTGATTACTGTCTGCCCGGACGTGTCTAGTGCATTTGAAAAGCCTGTAGGGCAAATGGGGAAATTTGGTAATGTACAGCAAATAAAGATTCCCGGCGAGGCAACAGATTCACTACAAGTGTAGCCAGAACCACATGTGTTGGTGGCTTGATTTGGAGTGCAAAATTGTGCTTGACCATTGTTCTAAAAAGAGCGTATGAGTATTGTTAAAGGATCAGTCTACTCGGGAAAAAACTATATATTCGTAAAGTTCATGAAAAATGAAGCATTTTTTATTTTTACGACATGCTTTGAATTGCTGTAGTTTTTGAGATAATTGTGTTTGAAGTTAACGATTTTTGAAATCTGTGTACTACAACGAAAACATTAACGCAGTGAAAATTCGTCCCTGAACCAATAAAAGTTGTGTGTATTGACGCGAAAATTACAAAAAAAATTTTTCGTTTTTCATCGACTTACGAAAACTGCCAAAAAAATTTTGAAGTGTCAACATACAACAAAAACATGAACACAGTGAAAATTCGTCCCTGAATCAATCAAAATTGTGTGTATTGACGCGAAAATTTGTGGTTAAAATTCGCATATTTGAGGCCAAAAATCGCATATTTAAGGCCAAATTTGCATTATTTGAGGCTAAAATTCGCATATTTGAGGTCAAAAATCTCATATTTAAGGCCAAAATTCGCACTTTTGAGTCCAAAATTTGCATATTTGAGACCAAAATTCGCATATTTAAGGCCAAAATTCGCATTTTTGAAGCCAACTTGTCACTTTTTTGTAACTTTTAGCATCACTAGTCTACCCTTCTTCTTACCGTAAGCAAAGTTTGTCCATTTGGACAAATTAGAATTTGTCCAACGGCAGTACCACTAGTACAACATAGAGCGGTGCCCGGCAAGTTTACAGATTGAGTACAAACAAAGCTTAAAAATTTTATATTACACTTTCTTTTCTCTTTTATAAGAACAATCGAGTGGGAAAAAAGTTCCCATTTTTTGTTGATATTCGGAGAGTTCATGAAAAATGGAGCATTTTTTGATTTTACGGTATCTTCTGAAGCGGTGTAGTTTTCGAGAAAATTGCGTTTGAAATTTTGAATTTGTCTACATGTTTTCGTTGTAATACACAAACTTTTTTGAATTTTAAATCGATTTTTGCATCGAAATTTAAATTTTTATAAAATTTTAAATTTTCATAAAATAAACACTGTAGCAATTTTTTATAGCTAAATGAGACGAACGTCTGAGAAAACGACACCAAAATTATCCAAATTGAACATTGTTTTGGATTATTGAAACGAAAACATGAATCAGAATTTTCGTTTCAATAACCCAAAAAAATTTTCAAATTGGATAATTTTGGTGTCATTTTGTTCGTCTCATTTAGCTATAAAAAATTGCTACAATGTTCATTTTATGAAAATTTAAAAAATCGATTTAAAATTCAAAAAAGTTTGTGTATTACAACGAAAAGCATGAACCGTTTCAAACACAATTATCTTGAAAACTACAACGATTCAGAACATGTCGTAAAAACAAAAAATGCTCCATTTTTTATAAACTTCCCGAATATCAACAAAAATGGCAACCTTTTTCCCACTGGACTGGTCCTTTAAAACCCTACCCAGTTAGGCATTGATTTACCGCGTTTAAAGTACATGGTACAAAGCCAGTGGGCGAGGATTGCGCACTCGATCCTGTCGGACAAAGTGGATTCGTTGTTGATGTAGATGAAGTACAACAAATGAAAATATTCGTTTGACCTGATGCTAGCTGACATGTTTGTCTATTAGAAAAAATTCGAAAATCTATATGAAGTTATATTACGCCTACCCGGTGTTACATCCAAGCCCGGATGATTGACACTGCAAATTGGTGATCGGATTGGTTGGATTTGCTACAGGAGTTTGGTTAGGTAAAGAGCATTGAAATGGAAGTGTTGACTGATAGTAAGGTATAGGTATATCATAGCTTTTGAATGGTCCACAACAAATTTTTACGGCAATATCTTCACGCGACATTTGACACCAATATCTAAAGCTTTTTGTCTCACAAGGAATCGAAAAATTGGAAAAAATTGAAAAATTCTTTTTTTTGCGACTTTTCGCTTCAATACACAGAGACCTTTCCTGAATCAGGGAAGTGTTTTCTTGCCAGCGAATAAAAATTTTAAACCAACTAGCAGGCGCAAAGAAGGAGGGAAGCTCCCCCGCAATCTAAAAAATGAAAAAAAATTTCCTAATGGTTTTCAGAATAAAAATCCAAAATTTCATATTTTTGCTTCAATACGCACTCTTATTTCCCTGAATCAGGGAAGCGTTTTCAAGTTTCGGAAATGTGCGCAATCGATTCCCAGCATAAATTTACCCCATAAAGTCATTTTCATGCAGAAAATCTAAAAATTTTACATTTTCGCTTCAATACACACATTCCGATTTCCTGATTCAGGGAATCAGAGTGTGTGTGTTATTGAAGCAAAAAGCGAAAAATTTTTAAAATTTTCAACCAACCCTATAGAACATTCAGTTTCTGGACTGTTCTTGCACTGTCTTGGTAGGCCATTTAATTGTTCAACATTGTTATGAGGTGGATAGCAAGTAAATTTTTTAGTTCGCTCAACCTGTACCATTTTTCGCATACTTGTATATTGGCCTAAATTTTTTGCTAAAAATTAAACGAGTAAAAAAAGTTTACTTTGTCCAGGAATGCAGCAGACGTATTGTTGGGTAGATGGTGAAAGTAAACAAGAAGCATAGTCAGAGCATGTAGTTTTTGTTGGAGAGCAATACTTCAAACGAAAAAGAAATTTTTGTACAGGGTACCACCCAAAAAATGGCAATTCTGCGCGATTTTTTCAAGTTTTTCATTTTCACACATATACTGTCGGGGGTTTTCTATGCGAGAAATCGATTGCGCGCATTACCGAACGTCAAAAACGCTTTCCTGATTCAGGGAAGAGATGTTTGTATTGAAGCAAAAATAGGCTAATACAGGTTCAGGGCATACATGCACAGTTGGAAGAGGGGGACGGACCCATGGAGGATAGATGGATGAATGACCTTCGAGGGGGACAAGAGGGACAACCAAAAAATTCGAAAAAATTGAAAAGTTGAAAAAAATTTAAAAATTTGAAAAATTTGAAAAAATTGAATTTTTTTTGGCTACCACGGAATTTTTATTGAATCAGGCAACGTGTACATTGAAACGAAAAGAAGAACGTGGATCCATATGTATGTATGTCCTGAAACTGTATTAGCCTATTTTCGCTTCAATACAAACTTCTCTTCCCTGATTCAGGATCAGGGAAGCGTTTTCGAGATTCGACAATACGCACAATTCCTAGCATAGAAAACCCCCTATAAGGTGATTTGATTGAAAATTAAAAAAAGTTGAAAAAAGCACAAAATTGCCAATTTTTTTAGGCCACTTTTTATGCTATTTGAAACATGAAAATTTTTTGAGATTTTTGGCAGAAACAGTTCTTACTTCTATATCCGTTTTTGGTGTTCTCCATCCAGTGGGACATAAATTGTAATCACTATATCTAACATTGTTTTCATCCGACGTTTCTAGTGAAGAACAACAAATATCCGTGCCTTGAATATTGCTAAATTTTTATATTTTTTTCAGTTGACCAGAAAGTCCTGTTTTTAAAATATTGGGTTGATCCAAAAGTTTTGAGACTTTTGACATGAATTTTGGACTCGAAAGTTGAAAAAAATTGAAAAAATTGCAGAAAAATCCAAAAAATTTTTTTCTAAAAATGACCCCTATACGGGTAATTTTATGAGGGAATTGATTGCACACATTCCCGAAGCGTGAAAATCTTCCCTGATTCAGGGTAGGGTGTGTGCATTGAAACAAAAATGAACCAAAATTCGAAATTTCACTGAGAAATCGACTATCTAAGGGTTTTTCTATGAGGGGAATCGATTGTGCGCATTTTCGAGGCATGAAAAAATTCTACTCCATAAAAAGGTTTCATAACGAAAATCGCTTAAATCAGTGTCAGAGAAATTTTTTTCGAATTTTTCAATTTTTTCAAAAATTTTTGGATCAACCCAATATCTCATTCCAAGAATGATTTTTGTCGAGGTTTTTAAAAACTAGGTACAAGAATTTTCTTGTCAACTCAATCTTGTAACTTTTAATTTATCTCTAAATACCTCGGCCGACAAATTGACCCAATTGGACATGTATCCTTGTTCACAGAGCATCTCTGTGGCTCACTCGCCGATGGAATTGGAGCGCCGGAAATTGGACAAGAAAAAATGTTCTTCTGACAACACAAATGTTGACCAGTTGATTGAGCCGATGTTGCGAAAACGGAATCTTTGCATTCAGATCCTTCAGGGCAAGAATCGAAGCTAATCGGAGTGCATGGTATTAAGCGACCTAAATGATCAATTTTTATTATCATAACAAATCATGGAGCTACTACACAATAGGATTTTCAAAAAATTTTCGAAAATTTTTTCTGGAAATGACCCCTCTAGGGGTAAAAATATGCGGGGAATCCGAATTTGGCATTTTCGAAGCGAAAAAATGCTTCCCTGATGCAGGAAATGCCTATCTATTGAAGCGAAAAGTCGCAAAAATGCAATTTTTTCAACTTTTCGCTTCAATACACATGCCTTCCCTGAATCAGGGAAACGTTTTTTTGCTTCGAAAATGTCAAAGTCAGATTCCCCATATGTTTTTGCCTTTAGAGTCATTTCCAGAAAAAAAATGAAAATTTTTTCATGTGGGTGCCCCCCCCCCCTCCATTGTGTGTAGTAGCTCCCTAAGTACATATATTGGGGTCGTTCCATAAGTAAGGTGCTGTTGAAGGTTGAGTCGAATCTTTACGAAAATGACTCATCCGGGAGACTTTCTAGGAGGGAATCGATTGTATGCATTTTCGAGCCATGAAAATGCATCACTGACCCTGATTCAGGGAAGAGAGTGGGTGTATTGAAGCAAAAATAAATAAAATTCGGATTTTCGCCAGAAAACCCGCTGTCTAGAGGTTTTTCTAGGCGGGGAATCGATGTCACGCATTTTTGAACTATGAAAATGCATCACTGATTCTGATTCAGGGAAATGAGTGTTTTGTATTGAAGCGAAAATAAATAAAATTCGAATTTTCGCCAGAAAACCCGCTGTCTATGGGGTTTTTCTTCTTTTTTCCCATTGTGTAGTAGCTCTAAAATCATTTACCTATATCATCCTGAAGTGGACTTTCAGCTGGATTGGAACAAGTTCCAGCAAGTCCACAACAGACTCCACTATGTGACGAACAATAATAACCCGAAGGGCATTCCATTGAACCCGTGCATTGTATAGGATCTCCATTTGACACAGAAAGATATGGCACTTCGCCAATTGGGCACATTTCTAAAACAGAAAAATATGGTTCGTTTGGAAGATTCTCCCAGGCTCATACTTCCATAAAAGTTTATCTCATGAATAGAAGATGCTATACAAAAAGGAATTAGTAGTATCCACCACTCTATTATCATTTTTTGACACAAATATTTCCTACTTTTTGCATAATTGAGTTCGGCTTTAAAGGACCACTATTACTTCACTCGGAAAAAACTCTATGTATATTCGAAAAATTCATGAAAAATGGAGCATTTTTTGTTTTTACTGCATGTGTCTGAATCGTTGTAGTTTTCGAGAGAATTATGTTTGAAATTGCTCATGTTTTTGCTGTAATACACAAACTTTTTTGAATTTTCGCGGAAAAATCGATTTTTTAAAATTTAGACGGAGCTGAGAAAATAAAAATTTTAAAAAAATCTATGCAAAAATTCAAAAAAGTTTATGTATTACAACGAAAACATGAGCAGTTTCAAACGCAATTATCTCAAAAACTACAATGATTCAGAACATGCCGTAAAAACAAAAAATGCTCCATTTTTCATGAATTTTCCAAATATATAATTTTCACATGGAGTTTTTTCCGAGTGGAGTGTGTGGTCCTTTAATAAATAGAACAAACCATTCGGATCCTTTTGTACAAAAATTGATTGGAGATGAACCCGTAGGAGAAAGATGACTGCGTCCGTCACTCAATAATGAACAACAGGAAGTCATTATTTCCAAGATCGACGGAGCCGAGAAAATCAAAAATAAGTCCGAGTGTGAGTGAAGTAAATCCGAAACGACATGACAAAAAGAATTTCCACGAAAAAAATTTTTGCTCCACATTTTTTACGAAATGATGTTCCTTCTATAGGATGAGCCAAAAAACTGTACTTATGCGTTTTTTGGTGAAAAATTTTCAACAAAATTTTTTTCAAAAATCACCTATAAGGGGTATTTTCATGCGCACAATCGATTTCTCGCATTAAAATACTCCTTATAGGTGATTTTTGAAAAATTTTCGTTCAATTTTTGACGAATTTTCCATTTTTGACGCCAAAAAACATAAAAGTACGGTTTTTTGCTCACCCTATAAAAAAATACCAAATTCTAGTACCTTTCAGCCATTGAACAGGTGATCCTTCATCGTTCAAATGTAACAAACAACAAAATCCTGTAGCATTGTAACAAATTGAAGGTGGTAGGCAATCTTCATTGCTTTGACATTTGACCAATAAGCCATTCTTTTCTGAAAATTCTTTTTTCCCTCTTTTTTGTATTGCAATTTGTAAAGCCTATTTAGTGACATGTTCCGATTTTAGTTAAGAATTTGTTCAAACATTGTTGTGCTGTAGTTCGCCGTCAGCTTTTACGTTTGACATTGATTAATACAGGGTGGCGCAAAAAAGTGCATGTTGTGCATTTTTTTCAGTTGCGTGCATTCCTGAATCCTGAAAATGCTTTTTCGACCCTGATTCAGGGAAAAATATGACCATTTTTAAAAACTTGTTTTTTCCTGAACTAGAGTTGGGAAAATCATTTTCAGAATTCAGAACGCGCGCGTAATCTATTCCTAGCATAGAAATTCGGCGTGACGACATCAACTGTGGACGAGCACTATTTCTTTTTCTACGTCTTCTTTTTCTTCTTCTACTTCTTCTTCTACTACTACTTCTTTTACTACTACTACTTCTTCTTCTATTACTACTTCTTTTTCTTCTTCTTCTACAACTACTTTTACCAAATTTTTGATATCTCAAAATCAGCACTTTTCTGAAAACATCAGCTGACTTGGGACACCCCTAGGTCAAAACTATCTCTAGCATCTGAGATTTAGATAAGAAAAACTAGACCTTGAAGAAGTTTGCCTTCAACACCGCATAACCTTTTATGGTCGGTTTCGGAATCGAAAAACGTCACATTTGAATTGAAAATTTTTTCCTCCACCGGCTTCCTCCGCACATGATTTGAACAACAAAATCCTGTTTTCACATTACATTTATATGGAGATATACAGAAAAAATTCTCGTTCGAACATTTTAAATAGGTGCCATTTTCGAACTGAAACGGTTCAGCCACCGAAGGACCTAAAATTGGGTGCTACTAACACAATAGGGGGGAGGCACCCACGTGAAAAAAATTTCAAAATTTTTTTCTGGAAATTACCTCTCGAGGGGTAAAAACATGCGGGGAATCTGAATTTGTCATTTTCGAAGCGAAAAAACGCTTCCCTGATTCAAGGAAGGCCTGTGTATTGAAGAGAAAAGTCGCAAAAAACTCTCCAAAAACTACTTAAGTCTAAGCCCAAGCCTAGGCTTAAGTCTAAGCCTCGCAAAAATGCGATTTTTCGCTTCAATATGTCTTCCCTGAATCAGGGAAGCGTTTTTCGCTTCGAAAATGTCAAATTCAGATTCTCCGCATGTTTTTACCCCTAAAGAGGTCATTTCCAGAATAAAATTTTAAAATTTTTTTCACGTGGGTGGCCCCCCTATTGTATAGTAGCTCCTAAAATGTCTATACAGGGTGGGCCAAAAAAAGTGGCCTTTTTTATTTTTTGAGACCACGAAATTTATTTTTCTAAAAATAAACCTAATTTTATGCGGGGAATCGATTGCGCGCATTCCTGGAGCGTGAAAACGCTTCCCTGACCCTGATTCAGGGAAAAATTGGTTTTGAAGCTAAAATGGTTATTTTTGTTTTTCTCATTTTTTATCTGGAAATCACTTTTCCAGGGGTAATTTTATGCGAAAAATAGAATGCACACTTTTTCGAAGCATAAAACCGATTCCCTGATACAGAAAATGACAATTTTCACAAATAACCATTTTCGCTTCAAAACCAATTTTTCCCTGATTCAGGGACAGAGAAGCATTTTCAGGGTTCGGGAATGTGCGCAATCGATTTCCCGCATAAAATTACCGGCTCATTTTTAGAAAAATAAATTTCCGGGTCCAAAAAAACACTTTTTCTGGCCCACCCTGTAAATAAAAATTCATAGAAAGTTACATTTTGCAACAAAGTTTGAAATCTCTTGAGTACTCCCTAAGGAAAATAGCCACAATAAAATAAGTAAACAGAACATATTCCAACAATCACATATTGTGCTTTTACGGATCCGGAATTTTGAAGCAGTGAAAATGAATGTGTGACGCAAAATAAGCAAACGAGACTGGGCAAGTGATCAGACTGTGGCGAGAACCGATGACCGCGACTTAAGAAGCAACCGGTTCAATTCAGTTATGAGCAACGAAATGTAGCTTTTGGCCGAAGAAAAAACAGTGGACCGAAGAAATTTTTGACGAATTTTTCAATTTTTGATAAATTTTTCACCTTTTAACAAATTTTTTCATTTTTAACGAGTTTTTCGATTTACGATGAAATTACATATTAATTTATTAATTACAATAAAAGTGACCATTAAATACAACATAATTAAACGTAGTTTCGTCCTTACAGTTCGTTTCAGCTCCAACTATAAAAAAAGCTGGAACCGAAATTCAAAGTCCGAAGTTAGCATTCCGTCCGATCTGGCAAGTTAAGCAACGTTGGGCCCGCAGGTTCGATCCCACAAGGGCGACTATACAAATTTCGATATACAAAAAAACTTTCCTTACAAAGAATAGAGCAAAAAATTTTTTGCTCTAAGCAAAGTTTTTTGTAGATCCAAATTTTTGCCCTAGTGGGAAAAAATTTCGAATCTGCGAGCTCAGCGTTGCTTAACTTGCCAGATCGGACGGGATGCCGACTTCGGATTTTGAATTTTGGGTCC
>JAQGBS010000481.1:0-21519 GCA_034698545.1 Acrobeloides obliquus
CCCCCCCCCCCCCCCCCCCCCCCCCCCCCCCCCCCCCCCCCCCCCCCCCCCCCCCCCCCCCCCCCAAGCTACCTCGGGGCTATATGTTGTCGACCAAAAAAAGGTATATTTTTTCAAAAATTTATATGATGAATGAGTTGGTATAAACATTGCTTTGTGTATTGTAAATATGTTAAGACAACATATTTAGTTGGCTCTTAAAAAGTTATTTTATACAAAAAATGATAAGAGAAATACAATAAGTAAAATATCCGCAAGAAAATTTGAAAAAAAATCGAAATGATTAGAAATGACGATTCATTGGCATGGAAGACATTGGCGAAGATGGAAGTGGGCTGTCATTGTCCACAGTTCCACTTGGTCGGATTATAGATCTGCGCTTACACTGGGCTGTATATCCTGCTTTCATGCTGTCAACCTAAAAATTTTATATTCATCTTTAAATTTTTGTTTTGTTAAAAAATTTCTTCTTTGTCTTTTTCGAACTCGTTAAAAATATTTTGAAATAAATATAAAAAGCAATTGCAAAATATAAAAAGCAACTCATTCACGTGTAAAAAGAATTCTAAAATTTGAAGCCTTATTTTAGGCCAAAAATATTCGTAAACAACTCAAAAAGTTGTAACTCAAATTTTTTTAGTACCTACCAAAAACGAGATCAATGTAATCCAAGCTTTCAAAGCCTCTCGTTTTCCTCTGACAGCTTCAGTTTTGGCTATAGCATCGGTGAGACAATCTCCGAGATCATCCCAAACTTGGGAAGCAGAACCACCACAAGCTCCCAAATGTGCTTCTCCAATTTTTAGGCAGCGATCCTAAAAAAGTTGTTTGTAAAATTTTTTGTTACAACTAACATTTTTTTGAACTCATTAAAAGGATATTAAATTCTTTTATAATAGAACTTTTTAAAATCTAGTTGAAAACAAAGCAAACGAACAAAAGTTTTTAAGCCTAAATGCCTATGCAAGGAAAAATTTATTGAGTAAGCCAGGGTTGCCAGATTGGTTTTTGACTTGAGTAACACAAATTTACTGTCTGGGTTAAACTTGATAGCCCAAAAAGCTTACTTGGGTTACAAAGTGTAACCCAGGCATAGTAATTTCACAAATCTTTGGGTTACAAAAAAGTCTGGGTTACACTTTGTAAAATCCGTTTCCGCCGCGAATGAAACAAAAGTCCGGAGGCGATGGTCATGTGGCCCAAGGTGCCACCCGTCCGATCTGGCAAGTTAAGCAACTTTGGGTCGCAGGTTCGTTCCCACTAGGGCAAAATTTTGATTTTCAAAAAAATTTCTTTTACAAACAATGAAACAAAAATTTGTTGCTCTATTTTTTGTAAATATTTTTTTTAAATTAAAATTTTTGCCCTATCAGAATCGAACCTGTGAGCCCAACGTTGCTTAGCTTGCCAGATCGGACGGGCGGAGACTTGGACCACTTGACCATCGCTCTGGACTTTTTCCCCATTGGCGGCAGAAATGAACTTTAACCCATGGGGTGTTTACAAGGTGTGACCTAGACAAATTTTTTGTAACTCAAAATGGTTTATATTTCTACCTGAACTTCTTTAGAGTTATTATTCAGCTCGGAAACTGCAAAATCAAACAATTCCACCAAACTTTTCACATGCTCTTTCATATCACAGCATTTGCCAGCCGAAAATCCACCCACAATACTCATCTTTTGAAACATTTCTTTCGCTTTGACATTTTTGGCACTCAAATTTCTAAAAGGATTGAGTGATGCCATTTTCAACTGTTATTTGAGAAAATGAATCTTACCTAAAAACATTACAAAATACAGAGGACTTTATTTTTGGCCAGCTTTGTTGCAAAATCGAGAGGTGATAGCTAAATTATAATTTTTTTAAGAATTTTATTTTTGAAGGTTTTTATTTTGGAAGTGTGATTTGTGACGAAATTTTAATGGCTCCACTAATTCGTCTCGACCATTTCGAGATGAGCACTAATTGCACTTAGGTGTTGAGACGCTTCTCCTATATTCAGGATCATCGAATTTCCGAATGTGGTCTTCAGCAAAGTTGTTTCAAAACAGCATGCATAAAAGATCACGTTCATAAATTCGTTTCCCATGAAAAACTATGCTTAACTTAAATTTTTTAATTAAAAATTTTTCCTCAAGAAATAAAATTCGCATATCTCGACGAAAACATAGAAATTGGAATCCAATAAAGTGGGTAAATTAGGGAATTGAGAAAAGGTTGGGACCCGATATGTTGGGTTTCTAAGAACACAAGTTCTGTAGAACACAATGTGATCACACATTTTGTGTTCTGGGTTCATAACAAAAGAAAAAAAGCCTAAAAAGGTTTTCACTAAGTTTTTAAAGGTGTTCACTCTTTGATAAGTTCGACAGAATTCCAGACAACAAAAGAAATTTATTATTTTTTAGCTAAAAAGGCGAATTCTTTAGCTAAAAAGTAAAATGTAAATTATTTTTGTGTAATAATTACAAGTTGTAAAAATTTCTTTGTTGTTTAACTTTACATTCAAACTTATCAAAGAGTAAAAACTTAGTGAAAAGACGTTTTGCTGATTCCGTCAAATATGAAATTCGCCTTAGGCCAAAAATGAAATTCGCCTTGTGTTCTTGTGTATAAAGCACAGACCTCAAAGTTTATGAATACAGCATACAAATTGTGTTCCTACTAGGAACACGATATTAACACTTCGAGTTCTACAAAACAAGTATTTGTGTACTTGTTTGTCGGACAGTTGGAACTAAGACTGAGCTTTTTTTGGGTTTTGAAACCCCGCAGTTGAGATCTCGCTACCTCGCAATAAAAGTTGCGGATTTCATCACACCCCGTTGGTTTTGATAATACAAACCTGCGGGGTTTAATGAAATCCCGCAATTTTTATTGCGAAGTAACGAGATCTCAGCTGTGGGGGTTTCAAAACCCAAAAAAAGCTCAACCCTAGTTGGAACACAAATTATGTTCTAATTTGGAACACAGTGTTATCGTAATACTTGGTGTTCTTAACCCATTTTGGACCCCTGTTTGGTCATGAAATTTGTAGATTGGGAGGTGGAAGATTTTCTCCCCATCCACATAAAAAAACCACCCCAACATCAAAGAGTACTACCCAACCTTTGGAATTTATGTTTGTATGTAACAAAAAATTTATTTTAGCTCTTATTTTTTCTTTATAAACGAGTAAAAATTTTTTTCTCTTGAAGTATTATTTTTAAATTATTTTTTCTAGTAAAAACGTTGACCTCAGACTTTCGTTTGTTTATACACAATTTTTATTTTAGTCCTTATTTTGTATATATTTTTTTCTGCGATAGGCATCAGCTTCCGGATAAAAAATCCTAACCAAGAGAAAGCCTTATGATTATCTCTCGAGATTGTACAATTTTAGGAAATTATAGAAATTTTGTATGCTTGTTTTGGGAATCTCGTGCGATCTTTTTTTCCCTTCATTTTATATTGTTATACGCAACTTTCATAGAAATTTCAGGAAATGGGTACAAAGATTCATAAGCATCCTACTACTATTAACGTGTAATATCTGTGTTTTTTGATGTCATAAAAATTTGACTAAAAAATAGCGAAAAAATTTACCTAGTAAGCCTCAATTGCTCAGCAAAAGTCAGACTAAAGTCACCGGTTTCATACATTTTCGATACCCTTCTTGGGCTTAAATTCAAGTCGTTATTTATTAAAGATAGTTGACTAGCTCGGCTTATGGTACTAAAATTGAAATTGTTGAAAAAATTAAATTTTTGGCATACCTTAAACGTCGTTGAGCAAGAGATTCCTCAGCGGACATACGACGGCGTCTAGCCGCTAGATTCTGTAAACGACTGCCAAATTCAAGGCTTGAAAGTGCTTTTGGGGCTTGTTGATGTTGTCTGAAGATCTCGTTCCTTGGTGTACTTTGAGCGGATTTGGACTAAAATGAGTAGTTGAGAAAAAATTGTATGAATTGGGAAGCATGCCATAAAATTGTTCCAAGTGTAAAATTACAGCATTTGGATAAAATTTCACGACTTTTGGCCTTAATAACAAGTTTTGAAATGTTTTTAAAGAATAAAAAGAAATTTTTTATACAAAAAAAGAAATTTTAAAATTTTTCTGACAAAAATGGAACTCATCAAAGAGAAGATATTATGTTTAGTTAAAGGGGTACAAATTAGGGCCATTTCTCCAAAAAAAATTTTTGAAAAATGACCTTCTAGGGGTAAAACTAGGGTAAAAAAGCGATTGCGCACATCCCCGTCGCGTGAAAATGCTTCCTTTATCTTGTTTTCGCGAAAATAGCACTATTCTCTTTGACATTTGGAATTATGCAAATTTTAAGCAAACATGAAATAATGCTATTTTCGCGACAACAAGGTGAAGGAAGCATTTTCGAGTTTATTTTGTCACACACAAAATTGAATTCTTTTACCCAGGGTATAGGATCTCTGGGCCCAAAATGGGTGCCGTGGGCCTCTGGATTCAGAGCGCCTGGGGCCATAGATGAAAGGAGGGATGAAATTTTTCGAAAATTTGCGTGAGGGTTCGGATAAGATGTGGTTTGAAGAAAAAATATGTTAATTCAGGGCCAGGGAAGATGACATAACCGGGACAGTGAGTTGTTACGATTCCGGTGACCGGAATTGTAAAAATCCCCTGTTCCGATCATTTTTACCCCGATTCTGTTGAGGATTTTAAATCTATTACAGTTATATAGATCTAAAAACATCAACGGAATCGATCGGAACCCAGCTCTGCTCCCCATACCTCTCTCCGGGGTATGGCACTACTATAAACCATTAAAAATTTTATAACAGATTTAAAGAAAAGAACACCAAAAAACTTAAATTTCTAGTTCACACAAGGAACTAAAACAAATTTCGAGATAAATAGACTATTAGTGCCTAGCAATAATGTCGAACTACATTCATTCTTTTGTTGGAAAAGTGGGGCTATACTATTCAACTATTCAAAAAAGTAATAACGACAACTTATGTTTTATGACTGTGTTAGCTAGAATATATATTTCATGATTTTGAATAATAAAATGTCCGCTTATGACTGCCAATGACGTGATAAATTTCTAATTGACAAATAATTTTTGGCCTATATTTCATGTTTGGACTTTGTGAATACTTAATTAAGGGCAAATTTGAAGAAAAGTCTAATTTTGTTAGAAAACTGGTAAAATTTTTTGCTAAAAATAGGTTTTAGATTGAAAAAAAGTCATGCATATAAAAAATTTATAATCGAGAAGAACCATTTTTGATCGTTTACACGGGCAAGTTTCAACAAGTGGGCACTTTTCAAAAACACGCGAGGAAATAAATGGGTTTTCGTGTTTATTTTTGCGAAAGAAGAAAATATGGGATAGTAGAAGTGAATTTAGAAGAAAAGTATATAAATTTTCTAAACAAAGATCAGTGAATCGGGTTTCAAAAATTCAATTTTTCCAATAAAAATTGTAAAATTTTTTCGGTGGCCAACTTGGTCATACCTTTCTTGTGAAAATCTTAATTCATAACTCAAAAAATTTTGTGTGTGTGACAAAGACACACACAAGAATGATCAAAACGGTTTTCTATATCACAAGTGAAACAAAGACAGTTAGATACCCTGTACCAGAACCATGAGAGATCAATTTTCAAAATTTATTCTTTTTGATAAGTTCGAAATGCCCCCAAAAATCTTTATTGTCTAACACCATTTTCGAACTTATCAAAAAGAATAAATTTTGAAAATTGATTCCTCATAGTTCTGGTACAGGGTATCTAACTGCCTTTGCTTCACTTGTTATATAGAAAATCGTTTTGATCATTCTTGTGTGTTTATCACACGCTAAATGGTGTGTGTTACATGAAAGTCCCCCTCGTAATCATGGTACTAGGAACAAATTTCGGAAACTAGATTCGCGAATCTAGTTTCGACGTCTAAAATCCGATTTCCAACGTCGAAAATGCGTTGCAGTTGTCGGAAATATTTCTGAGGCACTAAAAACGAATTTCACTTTCGGAAACTAGATTCGCGAATCTAATTTCACGGAAATTAGATTTGCGAATCTAGTTTCCGTTAAGTGAAATTCGTTCCTAGTGCCGTAATCATTTGGACCATAATGCCCTGTACCTATATCCCAGACCCAATGATACATAGGCTGTTGAGATGGGGTAGCGGGACTCAAATGAGTTCTTGTACCCAGGGTACAGGTTCCAGGATCTCGTGGGCCTTGGGATCCAGTACCTCTGGGGCCATAGGCGAAAGGGGGAGGGTGAAATTTTTCGAAAATTTGCGCGGGGGTCCAGGATGAGATTTTTGAATACTGATCAGTGTTGGATGCCTATGCAGAAAGAAGCAGAACATCGCATTCGGACGATGTTGAACAAAAAGTTTTAGGTATTTCCTTATAGCTTAATTTTTTTTCAGATTCACATATAAGAATATTTTTTGAAAATTTTGAAAAATATCGAAAAACCCGTTTTTAGACCATATTGTAGTTGTATAGAGTAAAAATTCCTTAATTTTTCATGCCGAAATGCTTTAGGCGTAGGTTATCAAGGGGGTACAGTACCCCCCTCACCACTCATCCTCGGACCTATGGCTTTGAGCAAGGCAAAATGAATTCACATGAAAAATTTTTAAAGCAAAATTGTAACGCGTAAAAATAAACGCATAGATTTCAGCAAAATAATCACTAAAAGTAGCTTTAAATTTCCGGCACATCAGCAAGAGTATATAAATGTTCCATTCCCATCATAAAAATTTCCAACCTAAAACCTTAATTGCCCTCTCATGTCTCATGTTTCCGTTGCCTGGGTAAACAATGGGGCTGCAAGGAATGAAAAATTACTTCTTTTTTTCTTACCACATGATATCATTCGCATATGAAAATTCATCAAACTTAACACTTCCCCCTACCAACGTTAAGTTAATAGCTTTTCGGCAAGTACATTTAATGAGAAATATTATGCTGCAAAATTGTTTGAAAAAAAGTAGTTTCAAAAAATTTATAATTGAATTATAAAAACGAAAATTTTGTCCTTCATAGTTCGGTGGTAATGTGCTTGACTTTGACTTTAAAGGGTCGAGGGTTCGATTCCCCGATCGAAATAACTTTTTTGCAGTAAAAATTTTTTGAACAAAAGTTTGACAAAAAAAAAGTTATTTTGATCGGGAAATCGAACCCTCGACCCTTTAAAGTCAAAGTCAAGCACATTACCATCGAACTATGAAGGACAAAATTTTCGTTTTTACAATTCAATTATAAATTTTATAAATTTTTTGGAACAAATTTTTTTCAAAAAGTATAATATTCATTAAATTTACTTTCCGAAAAACTATTAACTTAACGTCGGCATGGAAGTGTTAAAAAGTTTTTAAAAAATTGAACAATAAACAAAAATTGACATCACTTCATGACATAACTGGTTGCCTAGTTTTTTTCGTTTATGCTAAAGAAATCAGCCGTGTAACCTGGGAAAAATATACACAAAATCTATGTACTAGACTAGACACTGGGCTATTTAAAAATAAGCCAAATTGCTGTCAAAAACATGGCAATTTTTGGGGAATAACATGGCGAAGATTTGTTCTTCTTTCTCACTCTGAGGTTTTTATGACGTTTTCTGATGAGATAAAGGGTTAGGCCTCAAGGGAATTGGGAAGCGATGAGATAGTCAAATGTAGTGGTGGGTTGATAATAAATGAATGTTTTCAATTTTTACGCTTTTTAGGAAATTTTTGTAAAAATTTGCAATTTTAAACTTTCTAAATTTTTCTTTTTTACATACAATAAATTTGGTCTTTTAGTAAGCTTCATAGCGCAGTGGATAGCACGGCAGCCTTCCATTTTTGTATCACAGGTTCGATTCCTCTAGGGACAAATAATTTTTGAATAAATTTTTTTGCTTTTCTTTAAAAATTATTTTATTCTTTTTTACTCGAAAAAACTTATTTTTATTATTTCTCAAAATATTCAAAATGGAAAAATAAATTAACACATAGAGGAATCGAACCTGTGATACAAAAATAGAAGGCTGTAGAGCTATCCATCTCCCTATGAAGCTCACTTTTAAAATAGACTAAAATTTATTCATATACAAGTGAAATAATGGTGAAATTCAGCTTTTTACACAAATTTCATTAGGAAAAAAGCTCTGCGGTTTTTTACTTTACTAATCATGAGCAAACTTTTGAGTCATATTTGAAAAAAAAGCGAAGTCACGATCGATACGTTCCCATGTAAGCCTAATCGTAAGCCTAGACCTAATTCTAGACCTAAGCCTAAGCCCAAGCCTAAGCCCAAGCCCAAGCCCAAGCCCAAGCCCAAGCCTAAGCCCAAGCCTAAGCCCTCCGAAAAAATCGACGAAGTCACGATCGATATGTTCTCTTGTAAGGGTAAAGGGTAAAATTATGTGGGGAATCCAAATTTGGCATTTTCAAAGCGAAGAAACGCTTCCCTGATTCAGGGCAAGCCTGTGTATTGAAGCGAAATGTCACAAAAATGCGATTTTTTATTCAAAAAATATTTTTAAACGTACATTCGCTTCAATAAACAATCCCTCTCCAAAAACAAACAACTTTTGGCGAACCTGTCGAATTCCGGAAAAATCCGTGTCGTCGGGCACACTATTCCGCTGTTGATGATTAGAACAAATGGATATCTTCTTCTGGGCGGGCACAGCCGATGCTGAAAATTTCCGGCCATTTTTTTCGATACTTGTTGAAGCACGTGCAGATGAAATGGTGGTTGAGTCGGTTATCGACTGCTCGTTGCCCATTTAATATATAATTAGATAGAAAAATATCTAGAAAATGTTTGGCAACAGTAATTATTTTTGATGGCCTAAAAATAATTAAAAATATATCAAGTAGAGACCGGAAAACCGGGGAATATACCCGGTAGGGAATTTTTTTTTGTAGACCCCCTAAACAATTTTTTCAAAGAAAGTGATGTTCTACAAAGTTGAACCCCTTATAAATTTTGGGTTAAAATGACCCCTAACCGATGTATAGCGGTGTAGAAAAGATCGATTCAAAGAACAGGGAAAAATGTGCTTTTTCCAAGAAATAAGAATAATGTCAACTTGATATTTATTATAAAAATTAAGCTTTTGATGAGTTCAAAGAAGATGTTAGACTTAGTAGCAATTTTTATCATCATTTTACAAAAAACTTTTATCATTTTTTACAAAAAAGCACGTTTTTCCTCATGCCTTAAAATCGTTCTTTTCTACCCAGCTATACATCAGAGGGGGGTCATTTCAATCCAAAATTTCAAGGGTTAGAATTGTAGCAACATTGTAGAATTCAATTTTCTTGAAAATTGTTTAGAGGTTTACAAAAAATCCCCCGAACGACGATAACCAGCCATATTCCATCAAGTTTTTAGTCTTTGATAAGTTCGAAAAGATGTTAGATAAACTAGAAATTTTTAATTTCTAGATCATCTGGAATTTTTTCGAACTTATCAAAGTCTAAAAACTTGATAGAAGCAAATAATTTTAATGGATATTTTGTCTCATTTTTGAACGCATTAAAAAATTTTAAAAGTAATTTATAACCTTATGAAATTATAACACTTCATTCAGAGAAACTAGCAGTACTTTTTTAAGCTAATAGAATTGATGACTATATACAATAAAAGAAACTAAAAATTTTGGTACCTTTAGATTTATGCTGAGCAAATTTTTGTGACAAAAAAATTTAGGGGATACTCATTTTTCAAAACAAACTCCACACAAAGCCACTTGTAGCTTATAAAAACAAATGCTATCTTTGATTCAAAAAAATATATGAATGTCGTTTGAAATTCGTAGAATCATTGCGATTTTCGAGCAATTTTTTACTATAGTTCCCTTGAGAGGTAATTAAACATGTCAAGCTTGTAATAAAATAAAAATTTAAAAACATGGATGTCAAACAATATCAACAAAAACGTGAAGACTGGCTAACAAAATAAACGCTGGCCGATGTTAATTTTGTCTTAAAAAAACCATATCGGCTAACCTAATAGAGTTGCATCGCGGTCAATTGACTGGATCGGTCAAATGTCAATTGACCGCTTTGACGTCAATTGACGATCAAATTTGAATTCTGTATTCGTAAAAATTGAGTTCTTTGAAAACTAACAAGAACATTGAACACAAGAACAAAACAGGACTAAGGAGAATTATTTTTTAGGACGAATCAGCAGAACGTCATTTCACTAAGTTTTTGCTCTTTGATAAGTTCGACAGAAAATCCACACAAAGAACTCATCAAAAAATTTCTTTATCGTCTAACAATATTTCGAACTCATCGAAAATTTCCCTTGGGTGTGTCACTATATGGAGCGGCGACTGTACTTAACTTGCATTTTGACGATGTGGTACTGTTTTGATCGTTTGATGTTTCGAACGTTTTTTTAATGTTTTTGAGGATTCTTCCAGAAATACAACGCCAATCCTGATAGTTTTGATGTCATTCGATTGCTACGAAATTCAGCTTTCTAACTGCACCAAATCTATCAGGATTGGCGTTGTATTTTCGGAGAAATCCTCAAAAACATAAAAACGTTTCAAAATATCAAGTTTCGAAACATCAAACTACCTTTTTTGTAAAAACCTTAAATTTCTTTAATGTCTATACATATTTTGAACTCATCGAAAGTAAATTTATAAATTTTACAAATTTTCATAATGAAATTTTATTTTTAACTATCACCGTGACCGGCAGTTTGACGATATGGTGCTTTTTTGTAAAGACCTTATTGGCAAGTGGCTTCATCTTTCGTCAAATTTTTTTCGGCAAAAATTTGCTCGAAAAATTCTCACAAATCCGATTTTTTGCGCATTTTGTAAAAAGCGTTATGTCTAACACAATTTTTGAACTCATCTGAATTTAATTTAGCCTAAGCCTAATTAAGCTTACTCTAAATATTTTTAAAGTCAAAAATCACCTTTTTAAATGTAAAAAATTACTTCCTTGTATTTTTTCTCTTCTTTAAACTGGAAATGTCAAATTTTTGAGTAATCCTCAAATCAATTTTATGTCTCAAAAATTTTCCCAAGCTTATAATTTCTTCGACATTTCTTCAAAAGTTATATCCACTAATCTGTCCACTTTTTGTTACAATTTTCACTTTTTTGACAATCTACAGGGTGTATCAAAAAGCCGGAATTTGGCGATTTTTTCATGTTTTATCGAGCCAAAAATTTTTTTTAAATGACCCTATTTGGGGTAGTTTTATGCGGGGAATCGATTGCGAGCATTTCCGAAGCTTGAAAACGCTTCCCTGATCCTGATTCAGGGAAATAAGTTTGTGTATTGAAGCGAAAATATGGAAAATTTGGATTTTTCTTCTGAAAATTATCGTTCCTTGGGTTATTTTATGCGGGGAATCGATTGCGCGCATTTCCGAAGCTTGAAAACGCTTCTTTGATCCTGATTCAGAGAAATTAGTACATGTTCGATTTTCGCTTCAATACACAAACTTATTTCCCTGAATCAGGATCAGGAAAAAGCGTTTTCAAGCTTCGTAAATGCGTGCAATCGATTCCTCGCATAAAATTAGACCTAATAGGGTCATTTTTGAAAATTTTTTTTCGGAAAACATGAAAAAATCGTCCAAAGTCCGATACACCCTGTAAGTACACATTTGGTTTGACAAGTGACATCATGTGAGTATGTGTCGCTGTGTGTTTTCCGGTGCACGCGGCTTCCTTAGTGTGTTCTTCATCCTAGTTATTACTTCCATACTCGAGTAGCTGTGAGGATTTTCTCATATGTATATCAAAGAGGAGCGAACGGCGCCACTCTCTCTTCACTCAACAATTCAATTTTCTGACTAAAAAGTTGAAAAAAAGAGGAAAGATGGAGCAAGAGCTAGTGGAAAATTGGGGCATAAATGTCCAAAAAATATGTTGTTTTTCACGATAGATAAATATTTTTCCAGCTAGTCGAAAGTATTACGTTCATCCAAAAATATACATGCGACGTACAATCAAACCTCTGTTTTATGAGGGACATAACGACCACGCAGGGATGCCGGCGGGAAAATTTGGTATATAAAGAAATCGACTTGCTATATATATAAACCAAATTTTCCCGCAGGCATCCCTGCGTGGTCGCTGTCAAAACGGAGGTGGAGGTTTGACTGTATAAAACTACAGGGTATGACAAGGTCTCCAGATATCACCTTTTAGCATAAGATCTCACACTCCCTTTTCTCTTCAATACACATGCCTCTTCCTTGAATCAGGGTCATTAAAAAAGTGATCGTTGAATGGTGAGATTCTTTTCCTCAACAAAAAAATTTTGCAACATCATTTTCACCCTGAGATAAAAGATCTCATCGAAAAAATGATATGGACCCTTGGGTAAACCTCTAAAAAGCTCAAAAATCCCATTTCCCTGAATCAGGGTAAGTGAAGCGTTTTGCGCACAGTAGATTCCTAGTTACGAAAAACCCAAAGACAACTGTTTTCCGGAGAAAATTCGAAATTCAGTTCATGTTTGCTTCAATATTCTTCGTTCATGTTCGCTTCGATTTTTCGATTTTTGAAAATTTTTCACGTGGGTAGACCCCTATTTTGTATTAACTCCACATTTTCACTCTTCGGTAAGTTTTCATGCATCGGAAATGCGGTCAAACGATTCCCCCTCTAGAAAAAGCTATAGGCATTATGTTTTTTGAATTTTAGTTCATTTTCGCTTCAATACATTCACCTCTTTCCCTGAATCAGGATCAGAGAAGTGTAATGCTCGCAATCGATTCCCCTCATAAAAACTACCTTTCTATGGGTCATTTTGTTGAGGGGGAGGGGGTAAAAGCACGAGAAATGGTTTCAAAAATTCAAAATTAAATAAAAATTAAGCACGTTTGAAAAAACTTCTTAAAATTACTCAACAAAATTTCACTCATTTGTTTGAACAAGCGCAAGTTCCCAACCAAGTGTTTACATTTCTTTCCAATAACAAGAATATTTCAAAAATATCGAGTAACAAAAACAAGAATTAACATCTGCTACATCAAGAAAAAACTTTTAAGAAAAATTAATTTTGACATTTCCTGTTGTTTTGGATATATGAGATTTTTTACGTGCTTAGTAAGCATGCTAAGCAATGATTGCTTACTAGGAAAAGTAGGAATGAACTTTTATCAAATTGGAAAATAAGAACAACAACAATAATTGTATATATGCACCTGTAGACAAGGTTTTTCGTTGTAAAAATCTAATTTTAGTTCATTTTCGCTTCAATACACCCTCCCTTTTCCTGAATCAGGAAAGCGTTTTCAGCCTTCGAAAATGTACGCAATCGATTTCTATTATAGAAAAACCCCCAGCGTCCAAATATAACACTTATCAAATGATACAAAAACAATTCGACTCTAGCAAGGATTGAACCTACGACCTAAGGCGTGGAAATTTTTTTCAAAAACTAATAAAAGGCAAAAATTTTTCACGTAATTTTAAGGGGGGCCTGTGTTTACCACTTTTGATGATTCTCTAAAATAAGATTTTCGACTCTGGTGGGATCGAACCCGCATCTATAACATGAAAATCCAGAGTCCTACCCATTATGCTATGCTCTTTGGACTTTTTTCTCTTTAGGTGAAACAAGCTACAGTCAAACCTCCATTTTATGACACCTCTGTTTTATGACACCCCTCCAATTTCTCTAAAATCCTTTAAAAAGTATAAAAATTCTTATTTTTTCTACTAAAAACGCATATTAAAAATTAAAAATAACAATAAAATAATTATCCTGGGCTTTTCCTGGACTGAGATACAGGGGAGTCATTTTACATAGAAAATCTCGATTTTTTTGTGATCTCGGCCATTTTGTTGACATTTCCGATGGGTTAACCACATTTTCTTTAAGAATCGGCTATGGAAACTCCAAAAATGAACGAGTTTTTAACAAATTAGCAAAAAAAAATTTTTGGTCATTTTTTAGCTTTTTTTGTATTTTAGCCATTTTTAAGGTTATTTTGATAGGTTAACCACATTTTCTCCACAATTTTGTAGTGTAGATTCCAAAAAAACATGTATTTTTACACCATTTGCATTAAAATCAACCGCATTTTCAAATATTAACAAAAAAATTCCACCCCTCCCGAGGGGTGTCATAAAATGGAGGTTTGACTGTATATGATAATTCTATCATAATTTGTAATCACCAAAAATAGCGATTGCACGTTATGATAATTCTACCATAATTTGTAATCGGCAAACATAAGCAATCACAAGTTATGATACTTTTATCATAATTAGTAATCGCCAAAAATAGACGATCACAAGTTATGATAATTCTACCATAATTTATAATCGCCAAAAATAGGCGATTACAAGTTATGATACTTTTATCATAATTTGTAATCGCCAAAAATAGGCGATTACAAGTTATGATATTTCTATCATAATTTGTAATCGCCAAAAATAAGCGATTACAAGTTATGATACTTTTATCATAATTTGTAACCACCAAAAATAAGAGATTACAAGTTATGATAATTCTACCATAATTTGTAATCACCAAAAATACTTTCTCCAACTGACTTTATCCAACTTTTTTTATTTTAAACCATTTTACAGTGGTCAAAATAAAAAATTCCTTCAGATTCCAGTTCATCATATTGAAAACCCCACTGGGTACAAAAAATCAGCCGATTTGGACAAATTTTTTGATATGCCCATTTGAAGTTTGACCTAAAGTTCAAAAGGCTGACCTACTGTACAGGGTACCAAAAAGTCGGATTCAAAAACGGGCTTCAGATTCGTGTTCAGCGACCCCAAAAACCTAGGGTATACTATGGTTTCAAAAATTGAATCGAAATTTCGCTACTATGGCCACCCCCGGGTGCTAGACTGGTTCGAGATTTCGAAATATTGTCTCTTAACAATTTTTGTTCTAATCGGAGATTGACATATGGAAGCCCTACTCCAGCCATGTGTGAATAAGAGGAAAACTATGAAAATAGGTCCGGAATCCAAGGGCTCATTTGGGTCCTGGGTTGCAAAAAAAAATCTGGGGAGGGAAGAGAAAGACACAAAAAAATTCATCAGATAAATCAAAGGATCCCAAATTAAAAACCTCAAAAATATAAACAACCTTTAAAAATATGCTCAAAATTTAGCAAAAAATTCAAAATTACACAAATCAACCTTCTCACTCACATATTCAAACCCAGTCCAGCATAAAACGTGAACAAAATAAACATATAACATAACACCATCAACTTCAAAGTCAATAAGCATTCTCTGAAGGAACAAAAACCGTTGATTAATTATGACAAGGCTATCTATCTTGTTGGAGTGCCCAAATTATTTCATTTTTTAAAGGATGCCTCTAATTTTGGAAAATTCAAGAAAAAAATAATATTATTTTTCAAGAAAATGCGAGTTTCTTGGTTAATTATAGAGCGAAAAATTTTCAAGAAACAATTTTTTCAAGTTTTATGAAAGTTATTAGGAAAAATTATTTTTAAAAATTTTCAGTGATCAAAAAATAGGAAGAGGTGGTTGTCCAACCGCCTCTCTACATCTTTAGCAACACTATATAAAAATGAGGGAGAGTTGGTCTCCTAACCCTTTCAATCGGTATTAGGTTGAGGGAGGGTGTTAGAGGGCTCTCGACTGGCCTTCGGTCTATCACTCGATCACCTGAAAGCAGATAACTCTAACAACCTTCTACAGGGTGGACAAAAAAACCGTACTTTTGCGATTTAATTCCTGATTCAATCGGAAAAATTTTATAGAAGAAAAAAATCTTTTTTCTTCTATAAAAAAAAATACTATAAAAAATCGCAATCAGCCTCACGTGAAAAAAATAAGAATCAGATTAAGAATCAGGCGCGAATTTTTCGTAACCCAAACTTTTCTGCCGTTTCTAACATAAGACTCGATTATAATTTTAAATGAGGAAAAAACTTGCTCCGGCATCAATTGTAATGTGTTTAAATTGGTTTCTAACTTTTTCCCTCTATTGGGTTTATATTTGCCACCAATAGCGAATGGCTATAAAAGCGGAAATAAAGCGAAGTTCAGGCACAAAAGAATGTGTAGGAAAGAATGTTCCCCTCCGAAAATACATATATCAAAAGCTTGGTGTTCGAGATAAATTATGACTTTTGCACAAAAAATAACGAGTAGGCTTAAGTATTGCGAGTATTAAAAAATGGGTATATACAGGGTGTTCGTAAATTATGGAAACTTTTTTATTAGAAAGTTTTAAACAATTTTAATCAACAGGACCTTCAAAACAAATATCACAAACAACAATTCTTATTCAAAATAGCTGAAATAGAGGAAGTGAAATAAAATCTGTTTAAAAAGCCGAGAACATCATGAAAACAATGTCAAATTTGTGTCGATTCGAACGCAATGAAAAAAAAGTTTCCATAATTTACGAACACCCTGTAGAGTTTGAAGTTGTGAAATCATAAACTGTGTTCTAAGTAATTCTAGTCCGGGTGAATATGAGTCATGATTGAGTTAGACATAATAGAAATTTTGCATTTTCATAAAATTTTATATTGTATAGAAAATGTTTTATATTGAAAATGCAAAATTTCTATTATCAATCATGAACTCATATTCACCCGGATTTCTATCACTACTGTGTTCCATGGCGAGGTTCAAAAAAAAATCTGGGCGTCCATAGCTAGTTCGATGGCCATTCATGTTATTGGCGCGGGTTCGATACCACCAATTTTACGTCTATTTCGAAAAAATTTTGGGGATTCCAAAAAACAGTGCAGGTTCAATCCCCAGGCTGACAAAACATAGCTCAAAGCCAAAAAATGATAGACAAAATTTTTTCATTTAATTTTAAGGAAGTTTAAAAAAATTTTTGGATTCTTTCAAAATAAAAATTCGACCTCTGGTCAAACCAAGGACGTAGCTAGAGGGGGTGTACCAGTCAGGGGAAAAGGTGGCATTACCCAAATCAATAACTGGGTGAATCATCCATCACCAACTAGATGATTCACCCACCATCCAATGGGTGGTGATTTTTCTTTGTCAAAGGGGCAAATTTTGTTTGTTGTTACAAACACTTTGTGTTAGGAGCACAAAACGTTCATAACACATATTGTGTTCCATGTTGGAACACTGAAACACAATTTGAATTCTGTATTCGTAAACATTGAGATCTTTGAAAACTAACAAGAACATTGAACACAAGAACAAAACAGGACTAAGGCGCATTATTTTTTGTCCGAATCAACAAAACGTCATTTTACTGAGTTTTTCCTCTTTGATAAGCTCATCAGAAAGTCAGACAACAAAGGAATTTTTTTTAATTTTTAAGCTAAAAAAGTGAAAATTTAAAAATTTCTAAAATAATTTTAATTAAATAAACTCAAAAACTGAGTTTCATAATTATTATACAAAAATAATTTACGTTTTAGCTAAAGAATTCGCTTTTTTAGCTAAAAAATTAGAAGAATTTCTTTGTTGTCTGGCTTACTGTCAAACTTATCAATGAGCATCTTGTATTGAACCCTTACCTTTCAGGGTAAATTTTGATCTCATTCTAAAACAATGATGAGTCCTCTTGAATGTAGCTTGAACTTCAATTTTTTACACAATTCCCATCAAGTTTTTTTTCAAACATAAAAAATTCTGCAAAAAAAACCAAAAACATCCTATTCGGCGCTTCACTTTTTCATGTTCATTCTCACATCACCCTCATGACATAAAGATAAATATCAATGCAATTCCGTCGAATCCAAAACCCATTGTTGAGGCCTTAAAAATAGCCGAAGTGGCAATTTAAGTCTAATATTTTATGCCGGAGCCATTCTTCAACAGGAAACAGATAACATCTGTTGAAATTTCACGGGTTGAAGAGTGCTTCCTGAACAACAAATTTCCATCGACATTATTTATTTTGGGCCGGGAATATTGAATTTTTATGAGATTTTGAGGGTGGAAATGGGAGATGGAAGATTTGTAACATGAAAATGGATAAGGAAGTGAAATTTTGAAAGAATTCGAAAATTCTAGATACTTCTAAAAATAGAAAATTTAAAAAAAATACAAACAGAGGGTGGTTAGGGTGGATCAGTCATTCAACCTCGTTGTAATGATGCATGAATGACGAATGCGTTAGAGTCCATCTTCATGTTTGCTTTGAGCAACTTTGACTTTTTTCGGAAATGGAATTAACCCAAGAAGGAAGTCATAAATGTAGCTGCAAAAATTGGAGAAAAAAATCAAGAGCTTTAGTAAGATAAGTATGTCTGATCGTCAATTTGTTCGAAAAATTTTTTCAACTTACAAGGGATCTTCAAGATCCCAGATTTCGAAAAATTTGACTTTGTCAGATCTTGAAGGTCCCTTGTTAGTCGTGTTGAATGGGTCGTGTCAAACCTTTTTTGTGTCAAAATTCCCTATCCCCAAATTGTGTTGAACAACAATTTAATCCACATTCTGTTGACTATAATCTCATCAAAATCTTTTATTTCATCCATTTCTTGCCTACAAATTGTTTCAATTGCAAAAATCCGAAATTCCTTTTTTGATTTAATTGTTTAGTGATGTTTCACAATCTATTTTTCAATGTTCAAGATTAGAAACGTCCATTCAAACATTTTCCCTGCACATTTGCTTCGTTTTTCCAAAATAAAATCTAGATTAATAGGCTTTTATACAAGTGTCCTTTAAAAGGTAATGCACATCAAATTTTGTTTCATATCCGGTGGACTAAGTCTTAAGCCGATTTTACATAATAAGAAAAAGAAAAATTTATGTTTTATGTTTTGTAGACCTGGATGGACATGAGTGCATAAATTTTATGCAAAAAATTTTTTTGAATAAAAAACAGGATTTCTGTGTCCGTATGTTCGTCCGAGCGAGATTTAAGAACAGTAAGGCTGCGCTAACCGTCTTAACCAGCTAATCGAGGCGCTAAGGCTGCGTTCAAGCATGTCAAAAAAGTTGTCAAAAAGTCAAACATTTTTTGACAACTTTTTTGACATACTTGAACGCAGCCTAAACGTCTCGACCAGGGTTGAGATTTCCTCGGATTTATCCGGATAAATCCGGATTTATAATACCTCAAAAAATAGAGATTTTCACAATTTTTTACTACAAATATAAAATCACATGCCAAGAATCGAATTATGTGCTTAGAATTTCATAAACTCACAAAAAAAGGTTAATCCGACACACGAGCTGTCGATCCGACACAGAGGGGTAACAAATTCATCTTGCTTTCGCGAAAACAAGGTGAATGAAGCATTTCACGTGACGGGGATTGATAAAAAATCTGTCAAGACAATTTCAAAATGAGTTAATTTTTGCGGATATCGATTTTTCGGTACCAAAATCCCCTATAAAGTTGAAAAAAATAAATAAAAGTCACAAAAAAGGTGTAAAAATATTGTATAGAAAGATTTCTCCAGCTAAAAAAAGATTTCCCCGGAATTCCTCGGATAAATCCGCGGAATTCTGGATTTATCCAATTTCTCCGGGCCCGGATAAATCCGGATAATTCTATTTCCCAACCCGGTCTCGACTCAAGTTGAGATAGCGTCTCGGCCTCTTTTGAATTAGTTGGAGTATTAACACGAAAACCCTGAATTTTACATTTTTTAAAATATGCTTAATTATTGGGTGTATTTAAAAAACAAAAACGGCATTCTTTATAGCTCGATGAGACGAACAAAACGACACCAAATTTATCCAATTTGAGAATTGTTTTGGGTTGTTGAAACGAAAACTCTGATTCATGTTTTCGTTTTAATAACCCAAAACAATTCTCAAATTGGATAAATTTGGTGTCGTTTTGTTCGTCTCGTCGAGCTATAAAGAATGCTGTTTTTGTTTTTTAAATACACCCAATAATTAAGCATATTTAAAAAATGTAAAATTCAGGGTTTTCGTGTCAAGGGGTAATTTTATGCAAAAAATCGATTGCGCGCATTTCCAAATCTTGAAAATGCTTCACTGATTCTGATTCAGGAAAGTAAGAGTGTGTAAAAAATCCAAAATTTTCATATTTTTGCTTCAATACACACTCTTATTTCCCTGAAACAGGGTTAGGAAAGCATTTTTCAAGCTTCAGGAATGCGCGCAATCGATTTTCGCATAGAATTATCCCTAGAAAGTTATTTTTGCAAAAATTTCAAAAAATTTTTTTTGTCCCCTTTTGAAGATATTTTTTTACTTTTTAATAATAGAATTTTGAAAGTTGGTTTAGAAATACAATTTTGAAATTTGGTTTAATAATACAATTTTTGAAATTTGGCTAGTTTTCTCTCATTTTTCTTCTTCCGTTTCTTTAAATGATGTAAGTTTCGAAATTTGCGAACTAATTCATAGGGTAAAGTCCAAATTTCACATTTTTTCCTTTCAAACATATGCGGCTTTTCAATAAAGCTGCTCAGATTGGTCAGCGTAGTGCATGTTGTAAAATTCGCCTAGTTTGAATACAAAAACATATGAATCAACATTTTTTTGCATATCATCATTTTTGAGTCTTTCACAACTTGTGCTCACATGTAAATTCACGTGCAAATTCCAGAAAATTCTTCTTCCGGGGTCTCGAACAATTGCATTTTAGTTCTCCGGAAACAACAAAATTTGTACCCTGTAAGGTGTTGAACATTTGAGGGGTAAACCCTTCCACCAGTCTAGTGGGAAAAAAATTGCCAATTTTTGTTGATATTCGAAAAGTTCATGAAAAATAGAGCATTTTTTGTTTTTATGGCATGTTGTGAATCATTGTAGTTTTTGAGATAATTGCGTTTGAAAGTTTGAATTTTTTACAAGCTCTTCGTTGTAATACACAATTCAAAAAAGTTTGTGTAATACAACGAAGAGCTTGTAACAAATTCAAACGCAATTATCTCGAAAACTACAACGATTCATAGCATGTCGTAAAAACAAAAAATGCTTCATTTTTCATGAACTTTCCGAATATCAATAAAAATTGGCAAAATTTTCCCTACTGGACTGGTCCTTTATTGAGCTTTTCATTTTGAAAAGCTACTCCAGAAACTTCGAACCAGACGCAAAAGAAAATCTTTTTCTATTTTTAACTATTTTCTTCTGTTTGGTTGGTAAATAGGATTTTTTCATTTCTCTATAAGTCCGATCGTACGAAATAGAAACAATACATTTTAAAGATATAGATGGATTGTTGTCTATAGACGTCATGGTTACCTTGGAAAAAAGAAAATTCTATGGTATTATTTAATTAAAGCGGACAAAAATATGCCAGTTTTAAAAATTTGAAATCTGTAAAAAAATGATATAAGTGGTCCGACTCAATCTGCACAGTGATCCCTGAATTATAGTATTTTCCCTTCATTATACACACTTCTTCCCTGAATCAGGGTCAGGGAAGCGTTTTCAAGGTTCGGCAATTAGTGCAATCGATTTCTCGCATAGAAAAATTCCTATAGTGTTATTTTGGGGAAAATTAAAAACTTAAAAGAGGTTATCTGTAACAATTAACCCTTAAGAGGTACAAAAAACCAAAAGTGCTCAGATTTGTTTAAAACCGATGTATATCCTAGGTTATCGACTATGCTGAATCCAAAAATGC